>SMOB01000161.1:0-82347 GCA_007388105.1 Coniochaeta prunicola | reverse complement strand
CAGTAGAGGAGGTCAACCAAACCGACACCACACAGCCTTAGCCACCAGCAGATTCCGCTTCAGCCGCTGAAGTTAGGACGCTGAACACTTGGAGAACACAACCTCCAAGGCGATCTGCTAACAACTAAGACCAAGACAAAGGGTATTGGGTAGAGGTACACAGAGGGAAACGCAGGGGCTTATACGAGACCATAGCAAAGTGGGCGAATCGGATGTAATTAGCGGGCAATGGCCCTTTAGGCTTAGTGCCTCCGGGCGAAATATAATCCATCCATACAGTATGGCTGGACAGCGACACGGTGTTGTGTGAGCCGAGTTTCGTGGCAGGAAGAAGCCAGCGATGCAAATCACGCATCAGTTTCCACAGGTATATGAATTGCTACTGTTGTAGAAATATTCCTCTCTAAGGAGAAAAACCAGGAGCACTGCGATGTCGTCGCCTCAGAACAGTTGACATAGCTCAGGCAAGTAAAACTAAAACGGTAGAGAATCGACAAAAAACCCTTAAGAGCTCTCACCCCAACCCTCTTCAAAGTCAGAGCCGCACAATCGTTGGCGCAACCACCTCCTGCGGAGTTCCGTACGGGGTTCCGTCTTTGTGCGTAACTTTGACCAGCCCGGCGCAGACGACTGCAGCACGGCTGCCTCCTTGCTGGGCGGGGACATGGACGAAACGCCACTCGCTGGGCTGCGATAGTAAGACGTAGCCGAGCTTTGTACACTCGATAATGACCGCCTCCAGGTGGTTCTTCTGGTTCAGGCGACTGGAATCGTCAGCGGCCACGAAGTGGCCAAGGAAGGTGTTCAGCGCGCTGGCCAACGCTGCCGCCTGCTGAGGCACGGCGGCACTGGAAGCCGGCAGTGGCGTGCGCTGGCTGGGGGCTGGGTGAAGCAGAAAGGCGGAGAGAACGCGCCACTCGTTCAGAGTATACGCTGAGACTGCAAAATAGGCTCACAACGGGTTAAAATCATCTTCTGTACATGTAAAGTGGTTTGAAGTACTCACCCTCGGCATTGTTACTGCCGTGTTCCCTGGGCGGGATCGACTGCAAGAATGCGGCGATAGGCGCGGGTAGCATAGACAGCTGACTCCGCGAGCTGGGGTCGACGCTTGTGAAGATGACCTGGGAGATGACATGTTGTAGGGCGACCTGACGGGTGCTAGGTTCCAGAGCGAGCGCAGATATATCTTCAGGCTTAAGGCTCCCGCGGTCCCTGATTCCTAGCTGCGCGAGGGACACCGCCAAGGTCCGTGGATCGACATGTACGGGGTGAAGGTGGTAGTTGTTCTCGACGTGCTGCTGGATCAGCGCCCCCAGAGAGTGCAGCTCAGAAGCGATCTCTTTGTCCGGACTTGAGTCGAGGAGAAACCGGCGTAACTGGAACTTGTCCTCGACCGCTGCAGCCGGCGGCGACTGGTGATAGGCCTTCGATTCGGTTGTTACAGGTGGAACATACTTGCCGTAGCTCCGCGCCCGTCTCTTGTACAACCAGAAAGCAAGGATACTTCCAATGATTGCACCAGCGATTAGACAGCCGATTGCAGCCCCTGCGACAGTTCCAGCCTTTGGTCCGGGAGAAGGACTTTTAGTTACAGTCGCTGTTGCGGTTGGCGGCACGGTAATGGTCGCTGTTGTCGTTGTTGTGTTCGTGCCTGGAAATCCCAAACCCGTGCCTGAGGTATTTGCTGTTGTGCTCGTGCTTGAGAGGTCCGTTGCAGTCGTTGTGGATGTTGTTTGTCTTAGGACTAGTATTTTCCTCGCCATGGCGACTCAAGGCGGATGAAGGTCAAGGGATCTGGGTTGAGCTATGTGTTGGAAAGGGGTGATCAAGCTTCCATTTTCCACCGGCGAGAGCGGGAAATGAGCGTATAAAAGTAGCCTGGCAGGGCCAGAGTGGCTGATTCGAGTCGCTCTGTAGCTCTTCACACTGTTTTTTTACGATCGCTTAAAGCCCGCAGCATGCAGCCATGGGCTACTCTCTCCCCAACATGGCAGTGATAGGCCTGGCAGACCAGGAGACGAGGCTCCAATGCCGCATCAATCCGATTGACCGCCACTCAGGACGCCATTGGTAAGTGGCGTTGTTCTCGGCTCGAAAGCTGAGTTGCGCTTTGGAATGAGCAGGGAATATCTTCAGCCGCTGCTGGGGTTTGGCGCCTAGATTCAAGACTTATGCATGTGGCGTTCGTAGGGGTGGTCTGCTGCTCCTGTCAGGCTGAGCTGAGACAAAACCAGACCCTTCCAATGACGAGAATGGCAGAAATCACACACTTCCTGCGAGCATTCGAGAAGAATTGAAAAATAACGACAGAGGTACCCCATTGCTTAGTTCTCTGGGACAACAACCAAACTCTGAGACCTGCCCGCGGTATTGCGAAGATGAGTGCAAATATGCCGGACGTGGTTGTCGCCGTTGACTTGGGGACCACATTCACCGGTGAGCAAACCAAACAACGAGAGCAGAGCTTATAACTGATTCAAAAACAGGAGTCGCATGGATGACCCCGCGGACGCCCATCCAGATCATCAGCGACTGGCCCGGCAGCGGCGACCGCGCGGAGCGCAAGGTGCCGACCACGCTGGTGTACCATGCCAGCGGCGCACTCTCGTCCTGGGGCTTCATGTGTGCCGACGACGACGATGGCAGTCCCGGCAAGACGAGACGTGAATTCTTTAAGATCTTCATGGAGGCCGACACCCTAGCCAGCGCGCAGCAGCAAGGCCTCTCGAGCGCCCCAGCATCAACTCTCCAGGCACAGCAGTTTGTCACCGACTATCTGCGCCAGATATACGTCCACGTCAAGGAGAACATCGAGACAGAGCTTGGCCGCCGCCATTTCGGCGGCTGGACTAACATGGCAGTTGAGTTCGTCTTCAGCGTACCTACGACGTGGACTAGCCATAACGTTATCAACACGTTTAAAGACGTCATTCGCAACGCCGGCTTCGGCGTTGAGGGCCCGCGACACTCGGCACAGGTCGACTTGACTGAGGCCGAGGCAGCGGCAGTGGCGACCCTGAAGACCAGCGCTGTGACCTTCGACGACGGGAATCTATTCCTCACGGTTGATGCCGGAGGAGGCACGACGGACCTTGCCCTGATGAAAGTCACATCTACCAAACAACAGCTGCCTCAAATGTCGTCGTTGCACCCCGTTAGTGGCGTTGGGATCGGCGCGACAGTGATTGATCGGTTGTTCGTGCGTCTGGTCGCGCGACGATTGGATGCATATCCGGATCTCGCTGCGGCGCTGCCGCCTGACTATCCCATGCAGCTCGCGCGCAGCCACCACTTCCGAACACTGAAGCACAAGTTTGGCGAGCGGGCATATATGCAGCCGGTGTACAAGATACCCATGGAAGGAGTGGCACATGGCTTCAGTCATCCTGGACTTGGCATAGAGAATGGCCGGATGATCTTTTCCATGTAAGTGCTCATGATCGTTTTTTGAGTCTGTGAAAGCCTAGCATGCTGGCCGAGAAGCCTAATCGGGAATGAATCCAAAAGGCAGGAAATCCAATCGCTCTTCGACCCTCAGGTTGAGGACATCGTCAAGAAGATCATTGAAGAGCTTGACTGGTTAAGGGATAATGGGCATACGCAGCAGCTAGTGAGTGAAAGCCAGGAGTGCGAGAACGAAACACAAAATAGCTAATGACGCCCCGCGAAATAGCAATACATGGTGTTGTCGGGCGGCCTCGGCAGTTCAGCTTATGTTCGCACTCAGCTACAGCAACGCTTCCTCAATTATCAGCACTCCAACGCCAACCGCGTAGCCGTGATTCCTTGTAGCGACCCGCAGCTCGTGGTTGTCCGTGGCCTCCTGTTAGACCAACAGCAAAGATGGCAGACGGGCGGCACAGCACCCGTCCTAGCGACGCGTATCGCTCGTGCGAGCTACGGTGTCGTCGTGAAGGAAGCCTACTCGCCAACGGTGCACTTCAACGAAGACATCTGTGCTGACCGATATGACCCGAAGCAAAAGTGGGCAATGGGCCAAATTCAGTGGCTGATTCGGAAGGGTGACGCGGTCACTCCCAACGCGCCCCTGGCGAAGTCCTTTGAGATCCGTCTCGCTGCCGGGGAGATGACGAGGTCGTGGGACGCAGAAATTGTCGTCTCGCATAACGAGCCTTCATTCCTTCCTAGGAGTCTCAAGCAAGGTTCGTCTGACAGTTAGCCTGACTCTCGTTATATGTGTCGTCGATTCTGACGCGGTCAACAGCCGGTGCCGTCAAGCTATGTAAAGTTAAAAGCAATCTTGAAGGCGTGAGACAGGAACAGTTGATCCTCAAGCACAAGCGTGGGACTTGCTTCAACCGAGGATACACTTTCTATATTTGTCAATTCGATGTCAGGGTGATCGTGGCCCCCGCTGATCTCCGGTTCGAATTGTGGTTCGGCGGACAGAAGTTCTCGGGCAACCACGAGCCAATATCGGTAGACTGGGACCAGGAAGGGACAAAAGTGAAGGCTTAACTCGAGTTCATGTCTGAAGAATGGGCTTGGCTGGGAGCGAGCGAATAAACTGATTGTTGAAAGTACATGCTCTAGGTTAAATCCAGGAGAAATCGGTCTCAATTTTTTCGTCGACGACGGAGTTGTTGGGCGAAAGGGTGACAATTTATCGAGGAGTGAATCCCCATTCTAACCAGTGACTCGACTTGGACTCGGGCTGGAAGGAGCTTCAGGTTAAATAATTTTGACTGGAGTTCAATTCACACCAAAGGATGAATTACTAGTAGCATTTACCAGCACTCATCTTAGAAACCCAAGGGAGTCCATATTACCATAGTGTCAGCGAAATTCACAATATGTTGCCCTCACCAGACTTAAAACTTTGATACTCAAGTATGAGAATGTATTGCCCAAGTTTGCTATTGCAGATCCCGGTATTAGTATTTCTTTGGTCTAGTCTATATGGTTGTAGTGGCGCAGAAGCATGTAGAAAATACGATTCTTGAGTCTGTCATCCGTTGTCACCTGTTGGAATACATGAGTCTATTCGCCTTATCATGTCTTGCGGTCACCATTCCTCTGGCTTTCACAGTGTGTCCTCCATAAGAGTGAACATGGGCTCAATTGGAGCGACAAGCATAGGCCAGAAGACGGCGGCCACGGTCAACGCCAGATTAATATCACCAAATTGTCAAGACAGGAGGAGACATCATTTGGTTGCGAAATCCTGTCTGAAAGCAATATGAGCGGCGTCTGCCAACCTAGGTACCTAGGTATGCTGGGCATCACCTTTTCATCTGCTCCAGGACTCTTCCTTCCGTTCACGTATAGCAAGCTCCTTTTCTCTGTCTTACAAGCCCTGCTGATGGTAAAACGATGCCAATATCCTACAATGCTCCTTCCCTCCTTCATGTCAAATTTTCATGCAGGACCTTTGGCCTTACACCCGAAGGTACCTAGACGTACTTCACAGGCCACATCCTTGCATGTCTCACGACAGTCATATTTTTGCTCTTGAGCCTTGTCGCTGCTATGGGCCATCCTATTCAAAGGCCTGACGCGGTAGGTCCAGTTATTCCTGACCTTTTCACCGTAAAGCTGGTATGTTCATGGAATCCTCTTAGTTTCCGACACAGCAGGCTGACTTTCAATACTGGTGTCAGGCTTGTGTCACGTGTTGTTTTCCCCCTTTGTCTTTGTCTTTGTCTTTATTCACCCACTGGAGCATGGCTTCGAATGCGTCTTCTCATTGAGTATGGCGAAACGTGACAGGCGATTCACATTGCCTAGGTACGTGGTACCTCACGTAAGGGTGCATGTACCTAAGTACCTTCCTTTTCCCAGTACTGTGACGTGTTCCCGTCCGGTAGGACTGTCTTAAGTGTGGCGTGTGTGGCGTGTCTGGAATGCGGACCGTTTTGACAAAGGCAGGCACCGCCACAGCGTACCGTCACATGGCAGACCCCCGGTCTCGAGCCAAAAGCCTGTCAGTGGCCCACTTCTTTTTTGTTTATGACGTTTCTGCCGGCTTCCCTGTCACACACAGCGACTCTTTCTTCCTCTAATCAACTGCATTTCCCATCTGCATCAAGTTTAAGGCCCGCTGCCTGGCGCAACTCGCGTCACATTCTGGAAGCCGCGAGCTGTCAACTTTGGTCTTTTACTTACTGTCTCTCCCGATATCTCTCCTCTGACTACCTATTTATCTTCATCCACGCTCCTTCGCAGAACGCGAACAACACTCGCCATGTTTGTGCTACGGAATGGTAAGTACTTTCTTCTGCCCCGCCTTGATAAGGCTGCCCCTCTGCCTATCTGCGTCCCCAGCAACCAGCGAAAAAGGAAAATGGTCAACAGGAAGGTGCCAGGTCGTTGGGGGCAACTGTTCAACGACCCTGTGTACTTTGTCCTGCACCGTTTGACTTTCTGCCGTCAAGCCCTTGTTGCGCGATAATTGCTTCGAGTTCCATTTAGCTAATTTGTTTGTTCTTGTCCAGTCGGGAAGCTCATCTTCGGCTCCAGCAATCAGGAATCGCTGATTGAACTGCCGCAAGGCCAGCTCTACCTCGTGCGCCCGCTCTCACCGAAGGGCTACTCCGAACTTATCTTCAAGGACGCTACCGCCCGAATCCGAAAGACTGCCCAAGACTTCCAATACCAGCTTGTTGTGCAACGTGTCTACGAGGAAGGCGAAGCTGAGTTGCTCGCTGAGGAAGACGGCGAGGACAACGAGGCTGACGCCGATATTCTTGCTGCCGAGCGTGATGAAAAGACTTTCCTCCTTGACGAAGCACTGCACTTTCGTGTGGAAAACCGGGACGGTAGCGAAAGGGTACTTGCCTGGCGCGATCTGAGTGGTGACATCGGAGACGTCTATGAGTTTGTATGCGATTCCTCGGTCCAACCAAGCCAGGTCCAGCAGTTTGAGCTGGTGGCCAAGAACTGCCAGTACGAACGCAAGTACAGGAAGCCTTACACTACTGCCTCGGAGGAAGACCTGCGGCAATTCGAGTTCGACGACGAGCAGCCCATCCCTCAGGCAAGCCCACTCCACAGCCCGACCCTAACCCGCTCTATCGAATCGTCCGATTCCATGTTCCTATCCAAAACCACGCCCAATAAGGGCGTGAAACGGGACCAACTCATTGAGGCGACCCCTGAAGCCAAGTCCACCCCAACAAAAGCTATACGGGATCACAAACCACCGAAGGTTGCCGCGCACCCTGAGGCTCGGGAGCTTCTGGCCGCAGAAAACTGCGAACTTCACTTCTTCGACTTCCCTTCTGGCTCGTTCGTGTTACAGGATGCTGCCGTTACGGCGACCGTGACAGAGGTCGGAAACTGGCAATACTGGCTGCAAGTCACTAGCAGCGACCGGGATTGGCTAGGAATCCCTGTCGTGGTCGACATTAACCCGGTCTTCAACTTCGAGTTCCTCTCTTTCATCTTCAACCAGTTCACCGAGGACGGCAACGCCTATTCCTGGCTTCTACGCTTCAAGGATCAACCAACCCTGGAACGCTTCCAAGAAGGTCTATTGCGTGCGTTATGGGAGCAACTCAATGAGATGAAGTGGTCTAAGGTGAAGGACACGGAGCGGGACTATGTTGCCGATGCGTTCGCCGATTTAGCCATGGAGGATGCTGAGCAAGAAGAGCACGAGGAAGAAGAGGAGGAGGAAGTGGAGGATGACCGGGCTCAATCGGAGCACTACGACAGCGACGAAGATGAGGATGACCAGGAATTACAGCCCAAAGATGGCGAAGTGAACAAGCAGATTGCTGTTGGCTATAAGCATGATCGATCATTCGTCGTCCGCGGCTCAAAGATTGGAGTTTTCAAGCACACCCCCAACAATCATCTCGAGTTCAGCACCAACATCTCCAAGGTTGAAACCCCCGGCGGCGACCTATTCTCACCCAAGAAGGTCATGCTCCACAATGAGGACCGTAACTTGATTCTACAAAAGGACAACGACCCGAACAAGCTCTACCGAATGGATCTCGAGTATGGCAAGGTGGTTGACGAGTGGAAGGTGCATGAAGATATCCCCGTCGTTACTTTCGCCCCAGAGAACAAGTTTGCCCAGATGACGCACGAGCCGACATTCCTCGGCATCAGCAACAACGCTCTCTACCGGGTCGATCCCCGTCTCGCCGGATCGAAACTGGTGGATGCTCAGCTCAAACAGTACGCCAGCAAGAACGACTTCAGCGCGCTTGCGACCACGGAGAAGGGTTATATCGCTGTCGCATCCAACAAGGGCGACATCCGCCTGTTCGACCGACTGGGCATCAACGCCAAGACGCACATCCCCGCTCTCGGAGAGCCCATCATCGGTCTCGACGTCTCCGCCGACGGTCGATGGGTACTGGCAACGTGCCGCACATACCTCCTCCTCATTGATGCGCAGCAGAAGTCTGGCAAGAACGAAGGGAAACTCGGCTTCGAGAAGTCGTTCGCCGCGGACGCAAAGCCGCAGCCCCGCCGCCTCGCCCTCACGCCGGAGCACGTCGCACAGTTCTCCTACGAGACCGGCAAGGGCGTGTCATTCACCCCCGCCAAATTCAACACGGGCGCTGGAGCGGAGGAGACAAGCATCATCACCGCGACGGGACCCTACATCGTCGAGTGGAGCCTTAAGAAGGTTCTCGCCGGCAAGAAGGCCCCCTATCTCATCAAGCGGTATACCGACGACATCAAGGCAGACGACTTCAAGTTCGGAACGGACAAGAACGTCATCGTCGCCCTGCCGCACGAGGTCAACATGGTTGACCGCGCCCGCCTGAAGCGTCCCACACGCGAGAGTATCGCCGGCGAGTTCGCGGCAGCCGCGCGGAGGGGTTCGGGCCGGATCAGTACCCCCGGGAGCGGGCGGTACAAGCTTGGCAAGGTCGATATAGTGAAGGAATACTAGGGTTGGGTGCATCACTCGTTTCTAGCTCCGTGTCGTTTGGGAAGGAATGTTTTGCTGTCTGCGGTACCCATTTTGTTGGCTTTTCTGGGCTTGAGAGAAAGGGGTATGCGGTTCGTGGTTGCGAAAGAGAAAGATTTCACACAATATCCCAGGAAGGAAACCTGCACTTTGACCAGTCTTGCGCTTGGAGTTCAATTGCTTTTTGCACTTAGGTAGATACCTCGGGAGGAATAGGAAACGCTCTGTGCTCCGGCTTTGTAACTATGGTCTCTCTTGCCGACTTTTCTTTGGTAGCTCGCGAGCGTGTAACAAGAGTGCGACACAAGTGATATCCTCGAAGATGCCTCCTCCTTATGAGTGTCGCATGATAATGGAACAATTGTTATTTAGTCCCTCCATGGGATCCCTTTTCTATACTAGACTCCCAGTCACCAAATGTGTCTTTTAGGCATGCAAATAATAGAAAAAAGCCTTGCGATACGTATATTCACCGAGTACAGGCAGAGAGCAACAGCAGCGCGCAAAGAAACGCCAGAACGGCTCTCATAAATCTTTAAATCGCAGCATTCCCCCCATGCATTAGAGTCACGGCTCACCCTCCCTCACGATTCTTCGTAACCACTCCCCCTAGCCCACTCAAGTTTACTCCTTCTTCTCCTCCTCCGCCTTGCCCTCAACCTTCTCCAACACCGACGCCGCCGCATCCTTGGCAGCATGAGCCGCCTCGGTCGCCGCATCGCCCAGCGCCCGGAGCGGCATCGTCTTCTTCTCCCCTTCGCCGCCCTGCGCCTTGGTCGTCGTCGTGGTAGTCACGCCCTCGGCGGCACCGCCGCTGATGCGCGTCAGCTCGGCGACGAAGCTCTGCCCCCACCAGGCGCTCGTGTACTTGAAGACGTAGCGCTCGAGCTTCTTGAAGTTGGCCTCCCTCTGCTCGGGGCTCATGGTGACGGCGTCGTGGATGGCGTTGGCCATGTCCTCGGTATTCCACGGGTTGACGATCAGACTGCCGTTGAGGCTCTGCGCCGCGCCCGTGAACTCGGACAGGATCATGACGCCGTGGCGCTCGCGCTGCGTGGCGATGTACTCGTACGACACCAAATTCATGCCGTCGCGGGTCGACGACACGAGACACACGTCGCTGACGGCGTACAGGGCCGTCAGCTCGTCGAACGAGACCGACTGGTGCAGGAAGTGGATGGGCATGAACTCGATGGTGCCGAACTTGCCGTTGATGCGGCCGACCAGCTCGTTGACCACGGCGCGCAGGTTCTGGTACTCCTCGACGTCCTGGCGCGACGGTACCGCCACCTGCACGAGCACGATCTTGCCGATCCACTCCGGGTGCTCGGTGAGGAAGACCTCGAGGGCGTGCAGTTTTTGCGGCACGCCCTTGATGTAGTCGAGGCGGTCGACGCCGACGATGAGCTTGACGCCCTCGAACTTACGCGTTAGCGCGGCGATGCGCGCCTGCACCGAGGGTTTCTTGAGGCCTTCGACGAACTTCTCTGGATCTATGCCGATGGGGAAGGCGCCGACTGTTACGAATTTGCCGTTGAAATCGACGCCATTGGGTGTTGTTGGTGTTGAGCTAAGGATTGTTAGTCCGGAGGACAGTAAAGGTGTACGACGATGGACTTGAAGACTCACAGGATACGCGAGCAACTGCTCAGGAAATGGCGGGCGTAGTCGTAGGTGTGGAAGCCGATGAGGTCGCAATGGAGGACACCGAGCAGAAGTGCTTCTCTGACTGGTAGAATTCTGTAAATCTCACTGCTGGGGAAGGGTGTGTGAAGGAAGAAGCCAATCTTGACGTTCTTCTTGCTGTTGCCAATCTCCTCCCGGAGCATCTCGGGAAGCAGCATCAGGTGATAGTCGTGCACCCAGATCATATCTCCGTCCTCGACATCCCCGACGACTGCTTTGGCGAAGAGTCGGTTGACTTCGCGATATGCACTCCATGCGGACTCGTCGAATGTGATCTCACCGGGGTGATAGTGGAATAGGGGCCATAGGATAGAGTCTAGTTTTGGTTAGTGATGAAATATCGGCCAAACCTCTGCAGGCTAAGCACTTACTGGAGAAGCCATTGTAGTGGCGATCAGCCAGTTCGTCGTCGATGAAGACAGGATGTGCGTTGTACTCCTCCTTCAAGCGCTTCACCATGGGACCAGCCTCTGCATCGGGCACTTCGAGACCAGGCCATCCGTACCATTGGAAGGTGGTTGTTTTGGAAAGACCGCTCAGGCCAGTGACGAGACCGCCAGAGGACATGGAAAAAGTGTAGTTGCCATCGTCGGAGCGCTTGATAGTAATTGGTAATCTGTTGGAGATGAGGAGCAACCGGCCCCCGGCGGCACTGTCATCGAGAACGCCCGGCATTGTGTCTGGTGGGTATGTAGGATCTGCGGGTGGTGGTAGTTCGAAGATTTGGTTGTTGAGACAAAGTTTAGCTCCGCCCGCAAGCAAGCTGTGACGTAGTTGGAATTCGCGAACACCCCCGGTCGGTGGAGGACTGTAATTGTTGTTTCGACCTTTCTGGCGGAGGGAACAATCGGGCGATGAGGGCAGCAAAGTACCAGACTGGTGCAGACACACGAGGCAGCAAGGTTGACGATAGTACCGCTGTAGGAGAGGAACGGGCGGTTGTGGAAAGAAAACTGCCTGTCTCTGGCAGTTCCTTCCTGGAATTTCGGTGGTGGGGTAAAGCGACGTCAGTGACAGCTAATTGCTGGCGGGGTACCTGATCAACGAGCTTCTGCGAGGTACCTTAGCGTCCTTGCTTCTTCCTCTGATGGAAGATGTTCCAGTCGCAAACCAGCAGATGATCGTTCACTCTTCCATCTTGAAGTGAATATATCTCTACAATGCTGATGGCTGTAAAATTCTTGTAGATTCCTGATAGAATGATCAGAAAATACCTCTCTCTTCCGTCTGATGCTACGGGACGAAGCAGCCTGAGCTCCCTTCACAAAAAGCCAAGCCCCCCTGTCAGCCAGGTGAAACAATCGCGATAAATCCCGGTTGCCCGATACAAAGAAACTTCCATGTTCCGTCATTGCGACGTCCAGTCTATAAGCAAGCGGCCCCTGTGTCCGCCTTGACTGGCAGCCAGAGCAACCGCTGTGGAGTGAACCAGCCGCCTAAGGTCCGAATGCTCTATTTAATGGCGCAATGCTGCGATGAAGCCGGCCGTGTTGTCGGACCTTCTTTCCATCCTCCATGCACGCTGGCCTGCCTGCATTGTCCAGCCGCATCTCACGATACTGTGATATATGTTTATCCAGAGAACCAAGCGGTTTAACTTCCGGGCACCTCATGTCCAATCAGTCGACCACGCTGTAGACATCAAACGAAGGCAGACTCTTTCTTCACCAGTGGTAAAGTTTGGAATCCGTATGGCTTTTATATCCTACAAGGAATAGTGCTGTAAATGCAAGCCTCTCAACAACGTAGAGACGTCAGTCAATCCAAAAAAAAAGAATGTTTACTCAGGGTGTAAAAGTGCAAAAGAGAACTCTCCCGCCGGGAATTGAACCCGGGTCCCGAGCGAATGCTACTGCCGGATGGCGGATGACAAGCTCATATACTAACCACTATACTACGGAAGATTTACAGATGTTGTGCACCTGTCGTAGACGTGTGGGTCCGATGAAAGAGTGTCCGTTATTTTTCAATATAATGTAAATTCGATCATTGGAACATTGCAATCAAGATCCCCAAGAAAGCTTTGTCTTCGACAGAATGGACGGCCAGCGTATTAGAACTGAATACGGCATGCTCGTGTGTACCGCTAAAAATACCACGGTCTCAAGTTATCTTATACCTTCCTAGTGAAAATTATACGCAGGTAGAAGAGTTCGTTTCTAACTGCTGACCTGATCAACGTATCCTGTTACTTCGCCATCTCTAGCCTAGTCTAGAGTCTAGGACGTCATCACGATGGCTAGCGTTCGTAGAGTTGGAAATGGTAAATACCAGTGCAGGAGACAACAGCGGCACCATCAATACTAGCCTTGCCCTTTCTCTGATTTTCCCTAGAGAAACTTCCAAAGTAAACAAAGCTAACTAGCTAGCAGAGCCGGGGGATGTGTCGAGCATTATATGCCTACCCTGACCCTGTCAAGTCGACCCCACAGCTACGCAACTGTTTCTTGTGTAACCACGATCGAAGGCAATCAAGCCTCAGTACTCAATGACCGTATTCGGTAACCCGACCCAGAAGTTTTTCTTCCACCGTTGAGAACCCTTGGATCAGCATCACCGCAGGAACCTCAGCCTACCCATCCAACATGTGCGTGAAACAGATTAGAAATCCCGCGATCTGGGCTGTCGAAAGCTGATAATCGCCACCAGAGGATCTCGAGTGGCTTACTGGAAGCTAGGCTGCACGAGTGCCGATCTCTCCCAGCATATGGTGGGGGAGGCGATATGCTCGATGCAAGCCACTGCACCGTTGACGGTCACCTGCCGACACGATTGGAGCTCGAGCAAGTGGTTTGGGGGCTCCCTGAGCTTGTCCGCCAAGACATCCTGCACACCCACAGCTCCAAAGCTTGGAAGCTCGATGTCGTACCGGTCTCGCCGCCACGATAAGACAGTCGGATTTGGTAGGGCAATGCCATATTCCCCATGTGTTTGCACACCGATAATCCTGACGAGCCTCCTTCTTCCCTCTTTCTTCCCCCCTGTGCCAGTCGGGTTGGGTGTGATGATGTTGCACCAGGTGCCGATTGAGCGACATGCATGCCGCGTAGAAGAGGCTGGGCTGCATGTCCAGAAGCGAGAATTATTCGCATTCTTCGACCGTCACCTAGCGTCGTCTATCAATCTCCCTCTGCGCCAACAGCATTGTTCTCAGGTGTTGTTATCAGCAAGTGTGGCGGGCCGGTGATATCGTCGCCACCATTCGTGTCTCACCGATGAGGTCTACGACTCCCACTTGCACACCATCTTCTTATGCCGGTCACCGCCGTTTTGTGTGCTATCTCTCCCAGCATGCAGCGTCTTTTGGCGTCCTGATTGTATTTAAGAATGCCTTGCTCTTGACTCTCTTTCACGGCTAATCGAAGTCGAGGAGATCCGTAACTTCATACAGTTGGATTTTCCACAGGTTTGACCAGCTTTGAGGACTGCACCCGGTGCCCTGAACACTCCTATTTTTCAGGCGTCCCGTCGGCTGTTCTCATTGGTCGTCCTGTTGTTGACTTCCAGTTCTTGCCATGTCTCCCTCTCTACCCATCAACGCCCCGGCCAGGCAACACCATGCTGCCGAGACCGGGCCTCTTTCTTCCTCCTTCCTGGCTACATCTCCGCTTGCCCAGGAGATTCTCATCAGAGACATTGCAGAATGCTCTACAGACACCGAGGACGAGTTTGATAGCTCTGATTCGGACTCCGACGCCGACGAATTAAGGCCCCTCCACAGTCACCATGAGCATCACCCCCAGTCCGCCCCGATGGCGTTCCACCCCAGTGGCATCGCATATGGCACCGCGTGTCTAGCAGTGGCACCACAGACACCACACCCCGCGCCACCCAACCCAAGAGAGCTCGAGGAGTCGCGCCACGCGGAGCGGAGCCTTCTCCGCGACAACCACTTCCTGCCGCCCAAGCATCGCCGGACCGGAGAAGAGAGTGCCCTCCGTCGTCTCTACCGACGCCTCTTCAGCACCAAGGTCCGGGACCCGTCACTAGACGATGCCTTCGCCGACACCCACACGGACCTCATCTATGCCAAGGCCGTCGAGACCACTCCGCTGCTAGATCAGCTCTACGAGAGTGGCCTACCGACTCCGGACTCGGATGAGGAGCACAACCGCTGGGAGGCCGCCGTGGCCGCCAACGTCATCAAGACGACCTGGCAGCGCGAGGCCAAGACGCTAGTCCAGTACTCGGCGCCCCTGATCGTCGCCTTCCTGCTGCACTACTCGGTCACGATCGGCAGCGTGCTGACCGTCGGACGCATCGGCATGGTCGAGCTCGGCGCCGTCAACCTCGCCACCATGACGGCCAGCATAACCTGCTACGTCCCCGTGCAGGGGCTCGCGACCTGCCTGGACACGCTCTGCGCGCAGGCCTACGGGTCCGGGCACAAGCACCTCGTCGGCCTGCAGGCCCAGCGCATGACCTACCTCCTCTGGCTGCTCATCCCGCCCATCGGCCTGCTCTGGTTCTTCTCCGAGCCCATCCTCGCCAGCGTCGTTCCCGACCGCGAGACCGCCTCCCTGGCCGCCCTGTACCTCCGCATCCTCATCTTCGGCATCCCCGGCGTCGCCGCCTTCGAGAGCGGCAAGCGCTTCGTCCAGGCCCAGGGCCTCTTCCACGCCACCACCTACGCCCTCCTCGTCGCCGCCCCGCTGAGCTTCTTCATGAACTGGTTCTTCGTCTGGAGGCTGGGCTGGCACTTCGCCGGCGCCGCCACCGCCATGGCCGTCACGCAGAACCTGCTCCCGCTGCTCCTCGTGCTCTACGTCTACTTCGTCGAGGGGTCCGAGTGCTGGAAGGGCTTCAGCCGGCGCGCCTTCTCCAACTGGGGCCCCATGGTCCGCCTCGCGCTACCCGGCATGATCATGATCGAGGCGCAGTTCTCCGTGCTCGAGATCCTGACCATCGCGGCCGGCCAGTTCGGCACCGTCAGCCTGGCCGCCCAGAGCGTCCTGGTGACCACCACCTCGACGGCCTTCAACATCCCCTTCCCGCTCGCCATCGCCGCCTCCACCCGCGTCGCCAACCTGATCGGCGCGCGCCTCGTGGGCGCCGCCCGCACGAGCGCCAAGGTCGCCCTCGCGGCCGGCTGCGTCGTCGGCCTCTTCAACCTCACCGTCCTGTCCACCTTCCGCCACCGGATCCCCCTCATCTTCACCTCCGACCCGACCGTCGCCGCCGTCGTCGCCCAGGCCATGACCGTGTGCGCGGTGCTGCAGATCTTCGACGCGCTCGCTGCCGTGTCGCACGGTCTGCTGCGCGGGCTCGGCCGCCAGTCGGTGGGAGGGTACGCGAACCTGTTCTCGTACTACTTCGTGGCGCTGCCCGTCTCGCTCGGCACTGGATTCTGGCTGGGTTGGAAGCTGGCGGGCCTGTGGTTCGGTTTGACGGCTGGTTTGGCTGTGTAAGTTCCCCTCCCACTTAAATTGACATCGTGTTTGTGTTGAGTGAGCGAAAGCTAACAATGGGTTATAGTGTGACGGCTATAGAGCTGGTATATCTCTTCCGCATCGACTGGGAGACGGCTGTCGAGCAGGCTGAAGCTAGGATGCGGTCTGACGCGAACTGCGAGAGCGAGTCAAAGTAGACAAGTTGTCGAGATTTTGTATTAATGTTTTGAGACTGTTTTCAACATTGCAAGCGTTGCATTTTCTTCTCATGGTGGTCGGCGGCAGGGCACATGGATAAGGGGCGTTTCGGGGCTTGTTTAGGGCGGCAGGCGTTTAAAAGAGCCATCAGATTGTTAGAGAATGCTTAGGTCCTCTGGGATCCGAATATCAAAAGTGTCCAACTTTTTGGTTGACTCGCTCCCCGCTTTTGGCGGCCGTATTTCCACCGTGACCCTAAATCTCGTCCTAAACTGCCATAGTAGTAGGCAACTATATGCTGGTGGAACCCCCCGCCCCTTATCATCAAAGAGACAAGGAAGGACTTCGCTATGTCAATGAGTTTCGTAGGTATGCTTGTAGGAGAGGCAGAATTTTACAGGTAAAAAAATTGCTGCACGCGGAGATACTCAGGTAGACGCTGCTGAGCATCATATGTTTTGTAGAACTAAGCTTAGTCTCAAAGCCCTCAAAGTCCGGCTCTTAATAACCCCTTTGAGAGTTCGAATGGTCAATCTTCGTCAAGCCTCCGCCGCTTTCTCGACTCACCCGTTAGGGTCTTCTCGGCTGACAAGATGCCGATCACTGCCTGTATGTTGTCGTCGCTCTTAGCCTCGTACCATTGCTCCCTGTCAACTTTGAAAATATCCAGACCGCTAAGTTGGGGCCCAAGAACTATAGGCTGCTGTCAGCAAGCTACAAGGTATGATGGGGGTTTCATAATAACACCTACTAAATGATGTAGGACGCGGGTTGTTAGCAACCGGCGGCGACCCAGCAGGAGCGGGCTCTTTTGGTGGCGTGGTGGAGGTATCGCTATTCGGTTTTGAACGGAGTGATGAGGGCGCGACATTGGGGGAACGACTGCTAACGTGGTGCCCTCGTTGATTATAAGACCGTGGAATCCTCGAGTTATCAGTCAATAAAGATTTGGGACGCTGAATCTTCGTTTCCGTCGGCTCAACCGGGCTGGGTGGTGGGAATGACCCCGGACTGCCGGTAGAATCCATGTCATCCTCAGGGTTAAGGCCAATGTCGCTTGGGGATTCGACTATGGGACTTGGCGAGTGCGGTGCTGGACGAGTCCACCGTATAATGCTCGATATACCGACAAAAGAATCCGGATCATCAGGCGTCACAAGCACGACAAAATACTCCTCACCGTCTACGAGGCCGTCAAGACGGGTTTGCTCTCTTCCGTGATCGTCTCGGTACACACGGCAGGCATCCGGATCCCCGGGGGTCATGCAAGCCATATTATCAGTCTGGGCTGCAGGGGGGCAAGTTAGCGAGGCCTCAGACGAGGGAATGACAAGCCAAGGAAAGTACTAAAGTGGTACGCACCGTCCTCTGCGGTCAACAGCCTACTCCGAAGGTGGGCACAGCGCGAAGCCTTGTGGCACTGAATCTCGACCACGGTGTCTGAGCCGCACCGTGCATCCGGCCACCAACCCCGGGCAACGAGCAACCCGACGGAGTCGGCAGTCACGCGGACACTTGACCCGACAAGGCGCAAATAGCTAAGCAGCCGCTGCTCGGAGAGGCTGATCTCCAGCTGCCTTCGCCACCCGGTCGTCCTCGCGTCGTTCCCCTCGACAACAAAGACGTCAACAGGCAGTTGTTCAAGCGCATCCGAAAACAGTCTTTTGACGGCGTGGAAAACAACATCAGCCTCGGGCAGGTTGTCTGGTAGACCCAGCTCATCGACGGCACTGTGGGTAGAGAGCCATCGGTCGTGCACGCGAAACTGCCCTTCGGAATAGAAGAGTTGGAGGTCGAGCTGTCCGGCCTGAACAAAATGGAAGGCCATGCCCTTGGTCTTGGGGCAGGCATACCCACATGCACGGAGAAGGTGTCGTACAGAAGTTGCGAATGTGGACCCCGCGTCATTGTCAGTGATGAGAGGCGCCGCCGTGAAACGGCGCTGTTCTTCTTCTTCAGCGGTGCGAAGGAGGTTGTGCCGCCGAAGGATGGTCCAGTACGTCTTGGTGAGCTCGACGCCTCCGTACCCAAGGCCCTCGATGATGTGATCGAGCCGCGGGTTCTAGTGGGACAGCGAAAAGAGTCAGCTGCCATGGCCTGTTGGCTAGTGGTTGCATACCCCCTACCTTTGATTTGTCATCGCCGGAGTAGTACCACTTGCCCGAAAAGGGAGGGCCAGTGAGATAGTCTCGCAGGACAGTTGCCATCTGTAGGCCCATACCCCCCTCTGCGCCGGCGACATCTGCGTACGTGTCAGGTGTGGGACTGTTAAGCATTTCACTCAACTCGGCCGCCATGTCGGGCTTCGCGGCCAAGACACTGCCCCAAATCGCGAGAATGGCCCCTGCTTCCTCGCCGGCTCCAGCAACTGACTGTCGCTCTCGATTGGTCCTGCCATGGGCGAAGTTATAGCCAAACTTTAGTGTATGGTCTGTGATACTGGCTGACTTTGTCGAAGTAGACTCGCCCAGCAGCAGACCCTTGAGGTAAATGTTGCCACGGAGCCGCGGGTCCGTCAACAGATCACCATACTCGGTCGAGACAATTGCTCCATCCCCTACATTGTCGCATAGGAACAACGCAGCCTTCGTCCAGTTGTCAAACTCCTGGCGTGTCACTCCACTTCGTCGCGTGCTGTTGCCCCATTCGTCGCGACCTTGGTGAGTTTCGCCTATGACAAATTGCACATCATCGGCCGGGTTCGCCGCGAATGGCAGAAGGGTTCTTTCGCTGAGACGGCGAGCCTGGTTCTCGGCTTTATGTATGGCTTGGGGAGACATGCGGTGCAAACGGCAGACCAGCCGGCCGCTAGTCGTGAAGTTAAACTTCCAGTTGAAGCCACCGGAGCGACACCGGACGGCGTGGTTCTGGCGGCCACGCATGAGAACCAGCAAGGCGAGTTTGAGACCCTCGCCGTGGGCTCCGGCCTGGTGGGAGTCGCCGGCTTTCGTCGTCCCCCCTAGATCAAGGTGCCGGGGCTGGAGCGTGGCAGCCCGGTTAGTCAAGTCAACCGTGCCCGCGCTATCGCCGCCTTTTGTGGCAAACCGTATGTAGCCCAGCCATTCCTTGACATCATCGGGGAGGATCCGAAACACCTTGTAGACGATCTCGGTCCCTCGACCCGACGTCTTCTCTTCACGGACAACACAGAAATCCCGCTCGGCAAGTTGGAACGATCTGATGATGCCGTCTCGCCTGTGTTTGTCACGAAGTTAAAAAGACTGCAGCCAGGAGGTACCGAAGGAGGCAAGCTACCAGTTCTGCACGAGCTCACGGAAAGCTTCCCTAGGTACCCAGTTGGTGTAATTGGCGCGGATCGAAAAGTTGATGGTTTTGCTTTTCTTGATGGATTCCAGCGTCACCTCGGGGTCGTAGTCGTATTCATCAGAATCAAAATCTTCATCTGAAGAGTATTGGTAGGCCCCTTGATTGCCAAAAGAGGGAAAATCTTGAATGAAGGTGCCCATTTCGCGCTCGTCGACAACAAGTTCAGTTCTGGAAGATAATGTTCTATGGGTTCTGTTGACAAAACAGTTCGAGGCGCATGGCCGGCTTTAAAACCCTCTGAATTTTGCGCTGCAGCCATCCGTCCTAGGGTCTTGGAAGACGTATTGGCGCGTTGGTGATTGAGACCTCATGGTTGCATGAGAAGCGAAATTACCTAGTGGCTGAACCGTCACGGGAGCCAGCGCGACCTGAGAACTCAGGATCAGGCGCAAACATAGAAATTGCCGGGGGCAACGTTCGCAAGTGAAAGCAGGATGCCGGTGGCTAATAATAAAGATTGGTCGTTGGTCCGTTGGTTCCCTGTGCGCGGTCGTTGGTTAGGCAGGGCAAAAGGCTGAGGCAGACACCCCGCTCCTGTGTTCCTCATCTGGGCCTCAATTCTCACCACTGGGGGAGTTGATAAACTGCCGTGAGCCTTCGTGGTCTCCTAAAAATTCCTTCCCTTTGGTACTGACTTTCGATGGTACCTACTACAATTGCAACTCATGGGAATCGCTGGTCAAGGAAAGCCTGCATAGACCCTGCGGCTTCGACATCGTTGGCGGGAAGGATCAAGTGGCTACCGAAAGAGGGTGACCAGCCTCTCCTTCAGCCTTCAGTGAGTGGTGTGGTACGAGAAGTGGGACTTCTTAGGAGCGCAGCCCCAGCTCAGCGCTACTTGGTCATAGCCCAGCGACGACTCAGCCCAACCTTGGAACTCATCTCTAAGGCAGCGATAGCTCGGCTCCAGATCCGGAAAGGGATTTGTGTGAGGTCGAGTTTGACCGCTGAGTATGTTGGGAGAGGGCGTCAAATCCCATGATTCTTCATGCCCACGACCTATAATACTGCAAGTTCACAATACCGGATGTTCAGTCCAGTTCTGCTTGAAGTTTGTAACGTAAAGCGTGCCAAGCAGAGACACCAGCATCCATAAGGCTCCGAGATTCGGATCCCATTCCGTTGCCCTCCGGTCCATCTCCTCCCAAGCCGTATAGATTGGAATACCTATAGCAGTACCGACGGCAACAACGCCACTCGCAACCAGGACGTCTCGTAGCCCCCAGGCAATTCCCAGGAAACAGCACAGTCGTTCAAACGTTGAAATCCCAACCTTCCTGATCCGAAACCCGAGCAGTGGTACATAGCGGTACCTAGCGCCAGCATACCGCAGCAGCAAGACCATCTTGTCCCACCGTTGCGCGACCACGGTCCCGTTGATAGCTAGTCCCATCGTGCGGCCCGAAACATTCGCAGCCGTCATCCTGGCAGTCGGAGTCGAATACTTCGAATTCAGAAGAAGGCGCAGCGTGGGCCAGCTACTAGAGTAAGCAGCTGCATGGATAGCCGAGCCCCACGGGCCCGCGACCACTGTTGGATCCGCGCCGTACTCGAGCAGTGCATACGCCAGCAGACACGCCCTGTCGCTAGGTGCTTGTACCCGTGCTAGTGAAGCGAGGTCTTGGGAGGCAAAGATGCGGAACAGTACCACACAAGCGGCGTACAGACGGACACGTAAGGGGGTAAAAAAAGGGCCGTCGTCCGGATCATAGACGCCTCCTTTCTCAGCCGCCTCCACGTCCGGGTCCGGATGATGGACAAGCACAGCTTGCAGTGCTGTACCCCATTCGCCACCAACGATATTAGGGTCGGCATGCTTCTTAAGCAACAAGGCAACCACCTGGGCTTCACCAATGACGCATGCCGCTTGTAGCGGTGTCCAGAAGCGGCCGCCGCACCTGTTTACATCGGCACCGCTATCGAGCAGCAGCTTGATCAGAGCCCGCGACTTCGCGCGATCTTTATTATTCAGGTCGCGCCAATATTGCAGCTTGTCGCCTTCCGTGCGTTCCTGATGCCATTCGCTCGCCAGATACCTTGGTTTGGCAGCCCGGACGGCGAAGTACAGGGCAGTGCCACCCTCTCCTTGGTTCTGGTTGACGTCTGCTCCTCGATCTAGGAGCAATTTGACCACTTCTTGATGACCTCGATGAGACGCTGCTTGAAGTGGCGAGTACATAGCGCCGTCTCTGGCCAGAGACTTGCGCCACAGTCCGGCCCATTCGAAATCCCTCTCTAACTCCAGCGGCAGGATTATCGTCTCAACTGCGATGTTCGGATCCGCGTTATGTTCTAGCAGCAGTTCCACCATGTGTTTCTTTCCGGTGTATGAAGCGACATAAAGAGCAGATCCGTACCAGGGACCGCATTTGTTGACGTTGACTCCGTCTTCGAGCAATCTCTTCACCTCCTTCTCATCGTTCCTGCGCACGGCCAGTTGCAACTGTTCGCGCTTCAACCACCCTGCTGAATTCGACTCCAGGGCCCGTTCGCAGAGGAGTGCGGCTATCAGTTCTTCTTTGCGATATTCGAAATCCTTGTCATGCTCTACGAGCTTGAGCAAGCTACCAAATGTCCGACCCTCCGACGCACCACCACTGCTTGGAAGGAGTTGCATGATCATCTCGCGCAACGTTTCGCGTAGTGAGGAATTTCCCGTTGCGAAAGTGATAACTGGCCTCAGCCAGGGTCCGACATTCGCATCCCCTCCATTATTGACCAGGACATTAAGCATTTCAACCTTGTTGGCGGTCATAGCCTCAGCGTTCAGGATTGCAGCATGTACTGCGGATGGAAAGAAAAGACTCCGGTTATTCACTTCGATGTGCCAGAATAACATGGTACGGATGGTATCGAGGTCGGATATGGAAGCAAAATTCGAGTCCGGGTCGTCGAAACGCCATGCGCTTAACACCTTGCGTTGCAGGACATTACCGAAGAGAAACCCCCAGAGTGTCCGGGGGTTGAACCAACCACTTCCTCCGGCACGGAAGACTGTCCCGTTGACAGGTACATGCACCGGGCCTGGAGGTTTGTTCAACTCCAGACTGGCCCCGAAGTGTGTCAAAAAGACGTGCAACAACGCCGGGAACGACGGTTCACCTCTCAAGGAGCCGTACATTTCGAGAGCCCTGCGCTGATTTGGCCACGTGAAGTTTATGTCCGCGCCTTCATCCACGAGAATAGCAGCGACGCCGGTTGAATGCATGCACATAGCTTCCAGTAGACGGCTCTGCAGGCGCAGCTTTCGATGGTCCCGATACGTGGTGAAGAGGTGATCCTGCCACATGTCCAGATCCCACGCCCGCCAAAGCGGCTCGGTGGTCCAATCTTTGCTGGATATACGCTTGGGGTATTTTAAACAGCTCCTTGCATGAGAGAGGTAATCGCCATCATTTGCTTCCCAGACGTGCAGATGATAGTGTCTCCAGATCTTGTAATTGCAGCAGGCGTCGTCGCCTTTGAGCCCCATGAATCGGAGGCACAAGTCTTGTAGGTCGATATCGAGCGGCAGGAATTTCTCGTACCCTTTTGAATGTCCAGGAGACATGACTTCCAGCACGTTCTCTAACTGTTCCACTAGGTCCGTGGCTGATGTCTCTGAGTCTGGTCTCTTGTGCAATAGCATTCCAGACTTGATAAATGCTACGAGTGTGGCTTTGCTGCAGGACAAATCCAGATGACGCCACCAGAACGAAGCAGCATAATCGTAAAACATGTGTCTCCGCTTCAAGGTGTTAGGGAAATCCTCCAGGTACTGGAAGACGCCCTTCGAGGAGCCGGAGACCGGTTCTGCTGGATAGTTCGCGAATTCAGTCTGCAGTAGATATGTCAAGCATGCTTTGCTAAGGTAAGCATTGGTCGATGGCCCTCCTTGGAACAGCCTCCATCTCTGGAACTTAGAGTTCTCAAGAGATCCGGTGCACTGGAGGAACTCCTTGACGGAATAATGGGCGAGATGCAGGGTGCGGGATTGGAAATCTTTTGCATCGCTCTGTAAGGACAAGAACATTGGGCAGTGTCGTAGTAGATGTAGGTCGAGGTCATGCAGGTTTTGTATTCTGGGAATGTCGAATGCCTCCTTGTCTTTCCTTGACATGATTTGTAGCACGTCTAGCAGCTCTCCAAGCTTCAGTGGCCTGGAGCTCTGCTGGACCCATAGCAGAACATTGAGGCAAAAAACTCGGACAGCGGGCGGCAAGGCGAGTATCTTGTCGATTTGAGTCCTGTACGCCTGCTGAAGCATATCGGTATTTGAATGACCTGAGAGTGGCTGAGATACGGCATGCTGTACGTCACTGTATGTAGAACTCCCTCCTATCTGCTCAAGAAAAGCATCAAGGAGAACAAACATGCCATCAGCCCTCGCGATGAGAGCGTTCACGACATGATTTCGTTGCTCTTCCGTCCAAGTGGGAAACATGGTAGACACTCGGTGCTGTGCAACACGTTCGATATCGCTCGCCGTCTGTTGCAACTCTATCTCTGACCGGTAGGTGATAGCGTCTCCTTCGTTTCCAGAAAATTGGGAAAGCGCTTGCTCAATATCTTGTTCGTATCGACTAATGATCAGCAAACGGGTCGTTGTCCCGCGAATAGTGGCCATTAGACTTCCTAGGAAGTCGGTGCGAGCGTTGGTGGTGTACTTTGCGGTTCGGTTTTCGATCTCGTCTAAGCCGTCAAGCACGAGATATGTAGACGCATCACTGGTAAGCATTGACCGAAGGATAGCCCAAGCATCCATGGGCTTGTCTTCGTCCATAGGCTTGTCGTATGCGGCCTCGATGTCTGCCCAGCCATAGGAACGAGTCAGTTGAAGTAGCCAGCTACGCACAATGCCATCGAATCCGTGGGTCGTGCTAGTCTCGTGTGTAGCGAAGTAGTATGCCACCGGATGGTTCCGTTCTGCTTTCAAGGATTCAACAAGCTTCGCAGCGGCAATACTCTTACCAGCTCCAGCAATACGAGAGTACAGCCACAAGCATTGGGCAGAATCTGGTGACAAGGACATTTCTTGGTTATTCCAGCGACGAAAGTGTGTATCCTCAGTAATCCACAGGCAGGTGCCTGGTAAGGCCCTTGAGATTGCTGCATGATAGACCAGGTGAGTCCGAGGCGCATCGAGCCATGTCTCTTTAAATCGACAGCGTAAGCATCACGAAAACTAGAGTTGAACTCAGGGATGTGCAAGGCGCGTACCAATGTCCCGCTGTTTTCGGAGCTGGATTTCCCTTGCCTGACCAAGAAGATCACCAGCTATCCGCAGTGACTGCTCTATAATATGATTAGTGCGATTCGAACGTAGGGGCATCGACATGACATCTACCTCGGCTGGTGAGCAGGATCGCATCCAGTTTGGCTTCAGTCTCAGGTGCACTCATGTCCTTGGGCCTTGCAATCTGGTACAAGAGGCCAACAAGGCATATTACTTGGTTGAGAAGGTCCTCGACCTTCGTCTTCTCTTGAAACGCCCATCGAATCCTCTTTCCCGCTGCGGTGATCTTATTCCGAATCAGAGTTCGGGATGAATTCCCTGACCCATGTTGTGTGTTGACAGAAGCCGGGTCAGATTTATCGAAACAGGAGTGCAATTGCGAACAGGCGTCTCTGATGCAGAATAGCGCCGACTGTACGTCGTAAAGGATGCGCTCGTCGTTGAACACACCATGGTGACCAGGTAGAAGGACACCTTCAGGTGTGAAACCGGTGCCAGAACCCCAAACTCGGAGAGATGTTAACGCCGCCTTCAGCTTGGCCTGTTGGGCCTCATAGTCGCGATTAAAGCTGGCTGCGTCGGATATCTGCTCAAAGACCTGCAAGGTGACACTGTACAGTCCCGCAACCCCTACCACACCCAAGGCCAGACCGGCAATCTCTGCCATAAGCTTAATCTGTAGGTTGTAATTGCGTCTGGATGTTGAGAAAGGACGTTTCGGCGACGGAAAGGCCCGGGAGCCCGAGTAGTCTTATTGGAGGTGCCAAGGCAGACTCCATGCAGTCTCGGTGCGGCTGAGCCCGCGCCATGCCCAAACAAGTCGCAGGCCTCAGTAGGCCGAAAGATACAATGATGGCCATCTTGACGCGAGTCAAGGGCATTTCACCATCAAACATAGTGGCAAATACAATGAGGGCAGGGTGAAGCACTGGGTGACTCTGTACCGGAGTGATGGATCAACGAGGTCCTTGTTGATTGTCAACTTTCAGACGTCGAAACAGGTACGTACCTTGGAAGCTTAGGTGGGACTCAAATGTGGGTCGTAATCCCCCCACAACCCTCCCGTCCACATTCCCGCATTGCATCGACAGTGGTATTTCGACATTCACCTTACATAAGGACTACTCGTATCAGAAACAAAATCAAACGCTATGTGGTTATGTCTCCGCCATTATACGATGGAGGACAACTCTTTATTGATACCGTGCCCTGTGTACAAAGCGGATTCTCCAAAAGTATCAGGTGCCAGTTCCTCAGTCGGATCTCGCTCGAATATGCTATTGGGTGCTAACGAGCAAGAGCCTCAGGTTATCAAGAGTGGATGCTATCAGCAAGCCAGCCGGACGGTAGGGCCCTTCCGAGTGGGAATAACTGGGGAAATAACCCAGGCACGACGACTGGCGGGAGCCATGGCCGTCCAGGTTCGGATATCTCCTCGTCCGGACATGTTTACTTTATGTTGCCAATGCTGTTCACCATAGGCATCTCCAAGTGAACAGCTGTGCTCTCTGCCGGTCCTATCGGAGCCATCAGTCAACGGCTGATTCCGTGATGCGGCAATTGACTCCGTACGCCAGTGGATAGCCTATTGTAGCACGGTCGAAGTATGATGCGGGGACTTCACCAAGCCAGAAGTGGAAAATGGTAATTGTTCCAGGTTGCACCATCCGACATAACGTTCACAAGATTGGATCACCGGAAAAACAACGTTAGCGTAGCTCAAGCCAGCAAAACTGCATTGCCGGCCCCGAGAGACGTCAGCTGGCTTCTACTGTGCTATCACCATGGTAGGCTACCAGTTCCCCGCACCGGTGGAATATCATGGCAATGAGCGAAATTAATATATACCATCTGGACATCTAAATTACTTGATTGGTCGACACTCGACAATAAACCCGGTTTGTGCCATACAAAGCGGTCTAAATATGCGGTGTATGCAGAAGCAGACGCCTCAGTGACGTGATTCGGAACGCGCAAAAAAAATATGTCTTCGGCTTGAGGAATTACCGAGATGGTGAATTTTATGCGAGTGCTTAGGTATCTTTGTGTGCTCTCATTGCCCTTGTCCCTCTAGTACGGATAATATGATCACGCCTGTTGGACCTAGACAAACCATGCTGGTCATAGAGGGCTAGGCCATACATACCTTGGCGACCGGAAGGGCACCATTTATAGTTCTGCACTACAGTTGTTCCCAAACTGTGGTTGTATATGCTTGTCTTCTTTTGTTCGGAAGGTCTCCTCGTGGCAGACGCCACTCCAGTGTTCTAGAAACGGGGTTCATCGAGCGCAAAGGATACGGACTATTCTTCGGAATCAGGTTCAAATTATCCGCCAAGGAGGAGATTATATCAAGTAGATCTATGTATAGGGCCCACCTATGCTAAAGTATTATTCTCCCTATGCATACATAAATATGCCCACCGGATGCCTCTGAGTTTGTGATCCGAGTGCACAAGTTGAACTTGGGCGTACACTTGTAGTTGATGTAACCCTAATGGCCGGCCCGCACCCGTCCCGTAAACCGCCTTTATGCAAGTAATGACCTAGTGCCGACGACTGCCGGTTAGAGGCTTGTATAAGAGTCTTCTAGCTCCTGCTCGAGATGCCGTCTTTGTCCAAGCTCTAAGTCTAAGACAATAGCACGTTCCCGGTTCCGTCGCTTGTCAACTTCGATCCCATATTGCTTCACCTGGTGTTGCCCCCTCGTCAACCACTAGATTTACCTCGATGGCTTTTATCAGTTTGATCATGTTTGCGGCAGTGCTGGCCGGAGTAAGTCCAATGTTGTTCTTATATTTCTGGCCGTGTTACTTACTACCACCCGTGACTTCAGGCATTGTTAGTATACATATTCGTCAGGAGTGTGTACTACATATTCTTCCATCCTTTAGCAAAAATTCCAGGACCAAAGCTCTACGCCTTCTCGGACATCCCTTATTTCTACCACCTGATTCGCGGCGAGTGGCCACACAAGTTGAAGCAGCTACATGACCAATATGGGCCTGTAGTGCGCATCACCCATAACGACGTGTCGTTCACATCACCTGGTGCATGGAAAACTATCTACGGTCACCGTACGGCCGGTCAAGAGACTTTCGCTAAAGATATGACCACTTACCGCCCAAGTCCTTCCGGTCATCCGCACATTCTGATTGCAAATGCGGAAGATCACCGGCGTCAGCGGCGCTTGCTCTCGCACGCCTTTTCGGAAAAGGCACTGCGGGGCCAAGAACAGATTATGAAGCAATACATAGACCTGTTCATCAGCAGGCTAGGCGAATTCGCCAAGAAGGGCGAGCCTCTCGATCTCGTACGATGGCTCAACTTCACCACCTTCGACCTGATCGGCGACTTGGCCTTTGGGCAGCCCTTCGGCTGCCTGGAGAGCGGTGCCTATCACTCGTGGGTGGCCATGATTTTCGAGGGCATCAAGTCCGGCGCCTTCACACAGGTCGCTCGTAGGCACCCAATGCTGACACCGCTGGTAATGCGGTTGGTCCCCCAGAAGCTGCTGCGCAGTCAGGCAGAGCACTGGGCTCTGAGCGACGAGACAGTGAAGCGTCGGCTTGACAGCGGCAACATGTCGCGAGACGACTTCATGTCGTACATTCTACGGCACAACGGTGAGAAGGGCATGTCGCGCGAGGAGATTGTGGCAAACGCCTTCCTCTTGATTATTGCTGGGAGCGAAACCACGGCTACACACTTGAGCGGCACGACGTACCATTTGCTCACGAACCGCGACAAGTACGACATACTGGTACGGGAGATTCGTTCTTCTTTCGACAGCGAGGCCGACATCACGTTGCTGCGGGTAGACAAGCTCGAGTATATGCATGCCGTGCTCGAGGAGGGTTTCCGCACATGTAAGAACCAGCAACCCGCAGGCTCATTTTCAACTATTGGCTTCTATTCAAGTGCTGATATTGCTGTTCCCCTAGACCCGGCCGCTCCGCCAGCTTTATCACGCCTGACACCTTCGAAGGGTGAGTTCATTGAGGGTTACTGGATACCCGGTAATGTGAGTGATCCACTGATCTTGATCCTGATCGAACTAAAACGAGTGCTACGGAGTATTCGTAGCTGACAGCATACCCACGGTTATAGACAACAGTAGGTGTCCCACAATGGGCGACTTACCAGAGCGAGCGCAATTTCCGTGACCCGGAGAAGTTCGTACCTGAGCGCTGGCTTGGTGACCCAGCCTATGCGCACGATGCCAAAGATGCACTACAACCCTTTTCAGTCGGCCCACGAAATTGCATTGGACGGAAGTATGTAAACCCGCATCAATATTGTCTTTCCATTTCTCTCTGCTCTAAGTTGTGCTTGTCTATCAGCATCACCGATCAGGGACTTACACTAATACCAAAAAACAGTCTTGCCTATGCCGAAATGCGTCTGATCCTGGCGCGACTGCTCTGGAACTTTGATCTGGAGCTCATGCCTGAGAGCAGAGATTGGAAGAAGCAGAAGAGCTACATACTTTGGGAGAAGGGCGAGTTGAAGGTGAAGCTTACCCCAGTGTCGAGAAACTAAGTACGCGGAACGTCTTTGTCTCCGAGGGTCGGAATTCAATCCACAGCACACCTGCAGAGCTGAAGTTGCAGCGTCGATCATCTATGTTGGAGAAGTTTGGCTATCTGTCGTCATCTCAGCCCAAAATGTAGACTGGCCAGTCGAGGCTCTCCGTCCCGAGCACGTCATCCGTAACTAGCCAACGGCCAAGCATTTCGAGGCGCTCGTCGGCGGGGGAATTGCTTAGCAAGAGAGCGGGGACAACACATATCTTTCTTTGTCACCTATGAACTGTGTTGGCGGAACATGCACGATCTATGTAGTGGAACATGTATAAAGAGTGCCTACCAATCCATGTGCTGAAGAATAACAGTTGAGCTCTCGATTATATACTCTATACCTATCTTCGTCAAACAGCATCTGATTGTCTCATCCAGATATTAGATTGACCAGCCAGCAAATCAACCCGCGCCAGGATAACTTAGTTGAATCTGCTAAACACTTCAAAATGACCGCCATCCAGAAAAACATCGAAGCCGCCTCGGAGAAGTACAGCTCCACCTTCACCAAGGGCTCTCTGGCCCTTCCTCCAGCCAAGAAATACTTGATCTTGACATGCATGGACGCCCGAATCGACCCAGCAGCAGCATTCGGCATCGAGCTCGGTGACGCCCACGTCATCCGCAATGTAAGTCACCTCCCGATGTTCATGTCATACACTTGTGTAAGCAAGGGCTAACAGAACGATAGGCCGGCGCATCCGCCGTCGACGCCCTGCGCAGCATTATCATCTCAGAGCAACTCCTGGGCACCAACGAAATCGCGCTCATCAAGCACACGGGGTGCGGCATGCTGACATTCAAGAACGAGGACGCGTACGGTCTTGTCGCGAAGAACCTGGGGTAAGACACACGGCGTAGTCTGGGGATGAAGTTCTCATCCCCACCGAAGTTGCTGACCATGACCCCAGACCAGAAGCCGAAGCGGAGTTGAACTCTCGCAAACTAGACTTCTTGGCTTTTCCCGAGCTGGAGAGCGCTGTCAAGAAGGATATAGACTTTCTGAAGTCAACCAAGCTGATCCCTGACTCCGTGGCTATCAGTGGTTGGATCTATGAGGTGGAAACCGGAAAGACGAAGCGGGTTGTGTGAGGTATTAGTCGTCGCGTAACCGGGTGGTATGACGGTTCGTCAGCGTCACTAATGCTTGACCCCTGAACGCATGCATCACAAGACTGTCAACGCCTCTCAAACGGAGGACTAGTGGTTCAAGACAAATAATCTCAATTCTCTTTTCGGTGAACGAGGCGTCCCAGTCGGACCACCTAGGCATCTCGCTTTTACTTGGGAAGAAACTCCCAATTCTGCGGTACTCACCCGGCCTCCCTGTGCTCTTCAGGACAAGGATCATCTCGTATGCTCCCGAACCCCGAGTAAAGCTTTCTACTTGAAGCAGAGTGACCGAGATAGAGTCCCCAATGCTACTCTGCAGTTCGGGATCCGAAGCATCCAGCCCCAGAGTCCCTGTATATCCCGTGACAGGATCACGGAAGCTCATAGTTATTTCGCCCGTAGTGGCGCGGCAGTTGCTTATATCCTTCGTCATCCCGCTAACAGTGAGCCTCCCATCCACGACAGCGCCAAACCGAGCATCCCACGACAGCGGCTCGACATACACGTCGTGCACAACGAGAGAGGGCCGCTTCTGAAAGCCCGCCGGAGCCGCCACGACCGTGACGCGGCAGTCGACCGACGCCCACGACCACGACGGAGCTCGATACGGCGGCCTCTCGGGCAGCACTTTGCTGATCTCGGGCGCCCAGACGAGGTCGCGCAGCAGTGTCTGCTCCCATAGTCCGGCCAGGTAGCGCCATCTCCGTCTCTCCTGGATCGGGATCAGGCGTTGGAATGTCTGGGCCACGGCCGCGTTGGCGGTGAGCTTGTCCGAGGCGGACGTCATGGCTCGTGAGGAGTACTCCTCTACTATCTGCCACCAGCGGATAGAACGCGTTTGATCGGTCGTTATGGTCGCACCCACTACCCGAAGAGGATTTTCGTATTATCTGCCTGTTTCGAGTCTGTACCACTGCGTTCTCATAGGGAAGGCGTTCTCGGCGTACCCGCCGTCGCTGAGTTCGCACTCGACGCATTTCCATATGAGTTGATGAGGGCTGAAATACAGTATTCGGCGGGAGAGAAGAGCTACATTGGTTGTTAGCGTGAGCATTCGTATTTTGCATCAATGTGCAACTGACTCTCTTGTAATGTCCAGGCCCTGGTATTGAGCGGGTCTGCGGGTGGTTTTCCAGACAGAATTGGGGATAACGGATCTAACAGCATCTCATAGCCGCTGCTTTTAGGACCTCGGACCTTGATCTTGAACATGGTACTCGGATTCCTGATGCCTATAAACCCGTCGCTGCTGCTGGATGCCCCTCCCGCTGATAGAGTCAGGAGCGCACCCTGATAGATGGCAGGCATCTTGGCGATCTCGCTTGCCGTGTCCGCCGGGTCGTCTTGTACAATGCATAGAGCATCAATCCAGATATACCGGAGCCCAAGAATCCTAGTGACACGAATACTGTCGCGGATCGACCTCGACAGCGTGGATACGTGTAGGCCAGGCATGTGATGCGAGGCGATATTACTCCTTGTGCTCTTCACCTGTTGGTCACCTCCCCAGCAGTACGATAGGCAGACATACTGCACGGCATACGAGGGATTGACCACACGGACGGTATCGTTCGGCAAGATCTCCAGAAGCCGACTTGGAAGCTGGTACGAATCCTCACCAGCGCAACGATCGTGCCCATTAGTGCAAGCTATCAACCAACTGCGGGCCAGTGAAATGGCTCTCGGCGAAACGACATTGAGATTGGGTGGTAACTCGAAGTGATCCAGGTGCTTGTACCCCCGGTTCTCAGGCGCGACATAGGCGGCGAATATTGCCCTTGTCCAAGAATGTAGGTGTCTTGACTCCCAATCTGAGAGCCACGGCATGAAACTGGCTTCTGGAAGGGCAACTGTTCGATCGCCAGCCCGAGGTTGGTATTCCTTACTCACAAAGTCGACGCAGACAACAACCCTCGTCCTCCTCCCCGCTTTTCGGCGAAAACTGAAGCGCAGCTGCGGAACGATGTCCTCCAAGTCCGGCCATACGGGGTGCAGGATGTGCTGAAAGAACTGACATCCGCCTCGAGCCGCGGCTATGGCTTCATCACATGCGGTATCAAGGTCGAAGGAGACCTCGTCGTGATCGGGAATGAGACGAGCGCCGTTGATTATGATCCGTTCGCAGTACCGGCAAGTGTGAGTGGCAGGATTGAAGAAATCCATGACTGTGAGCCCAAGCTTAAGAGCTGGAAAGAGATATCAGCCAAGTCATTATCACTCTCGGCATGACGTTTGCAGGAGCTCCTAAAGTTTGGAGTTTGCTTGCTTAGGCTGCAGGCTGCGATCGGCAGATTGCAGCTGAAAACTCGGCAAATAACCTATCCCAAGTTAGCGTGTGCAATCCCCGGGATCTGAATCCTTCTTATGTTATTCTATTTCAGTTGAATTGGTTGCTGAATCGCTGTGACCTCCTCGCAAATTGATCACCAACGCTGTCTTGTAGACTACAGCATTGAGAATCGCACTCGTAAACAAGTACTTGGTCGATGGTCATCGCCGAATGCAGGGGATGACATATTGATTGCTGTTCTTCGCAGTCACGGGTCGGGTCGGGCAGCGAACAGAAGTGCAAAAGCTAGGAGCTTCGCAGGACACTATCCAAAGCAAGAATGTCAAATATTTCTACAGACAGAAAAGAAATGAAAATACGCTCAACAGGAGGACTTTTACTTGTGGTAGGTTGTCAGAAGGTCCGCGAAGATATCCTGGGGATAGTTGAAGCGCGTGAAAATACGTGACTTCTGAGTAGGACTGATGTAAAAGCTGGTAGAAGTGCTAGGATGAAGCTTCTGGCAGGGTGAACAGCTTCAAGGTGAGCGATGTATTGTGAATAAGGTGAGCGGTGTGTAAGTCCTCCCTCTCGGTGTGTCGCATGGCGCTAAGCAGGGGGCTTGCGCTCGGACCATGGGTTTTGTGGAGAGGGGGGACCCCGCCGCTAAGACTTGCAGATGCACGTCACAAAACCATCCGAACGCGACTGCCACAGATCGATAACTGGTCGCGTAATGCTCCGTCCCCCTACACAAGCAGATAGCGCTGTGACGATCATTGATATCAAGCAGTCTGTATATAATTGTCGACGCTTGGCGACAACGTCCGATTGCAATGGCACCCAAAGCACCCTCACAGAAGCAGCTAGCAGCCGAGCTCGCTAAAACAGTCCGGGAGCTATACGCCAGCGGCGAGCGCGACGAACTGACAGTCAATCTCGTCCGATCGCGTACAGAGGAAAAGCTAGGCTTGAACGATGGATTCTTCAAGAGCGAAGAATGGAAGAACCAGAGCAAACAAATCATCAAAGAAACTGTGGTAAGAGCTTTCTTCGATCCATACCAGGACATCGTGCAGTATCTGATCGAAAGGCGTGACACAGGACAAACTAGAGACCGAACCCGAACCTCCAAGCTCCCCAGTACCCGCCCCGAAGGTTGAGGCCAGGAAACAGGGAAATGGGCGGAAGCGTACTGCTGAAGATGTGGAGACACCGCCGAAGAAGAAGCGCCAGTCGGCGAAGCCAGCAGCCACGAAGAAGTCCGAATCCGATCTGAGTGAACTCAGTGACAGCGATGTGTCCGAGAAACCTACAAAGCGGAAGCGACTCGCCAACCGCGGAGCACAGCGATCCAAGAGAACTGTCACATCGGACAGCGAGGAGGAAGAGGATGACGAAAAAGATAGTGAAGGTTTTGGGTCAAGCGAATCAGAGGCCAAGCCGAAGAGCCGCGCGCCGAAAAACGACTCCGTGAAGAAGGCTGCGCCAAAGAAGCATAGCGTAACGGACCCAGAGGCTAAGCCGGAGAGTACTGCCCCAGAGACGGACTCTCCCTTGAATGACCCAGCAGACGAGGACTCCCAGAAACAGGCCGAAACGAAGAAGCCCGGTCCTGATGAAGAAAGCAGCGAATCGGAAGTCTTTGACGAGCCTCCAAAACGAAAGCGGAAGTCTAAGGAGGGGACTGCGAAGTCGTCGGGCAAGTCATCCAAGGCCAAACCCAGCAAATCCAAAACACCCACAGATGGTTCGCCCGATGAAGTTGAAATCAAGAAGCTTCAAGGCCAACTCCTTAAGTGTGGTGTCCGGAAGATCTGGGCAATCGAACTGAAGCAGTACGGTGACGATAGCCGCGCCAAAATCCGGCACCTGAGGGAGATGCTGAAGGAGATGGGAATGGACGGCCGCTTCTCCGAGGCTAAAGCCCGCGAGATCAAGGAGCGGAGGGAGCTGCTTGCCGACCTCGAAGCGGTGAAGGAGATGAATGAGAACCTGGACTGGGGCCCCGGTGGTGGCCGAGCGTCCAGGACTCGGGCAGCAAGACCGAAGAAGCTGAAAGAGGACATCACCGATGAGGAGGAGGACGAGGAAAAGGACTCCGGTTCGGGAAAGGATTCAGATGATGGCGATGACGATGACGAGGAAGAGTCGTACAATCCTCGAGCACGTGCCATGGCGAAGCGCAGGGCTGACTTTGCCTTCCTTGGGGACGACGAGGAGTCTGACTGAGTGGTGCCACCAAGAGGTCGTCGAAAGCGGCGCTAGAGTAGTACCTTTGCGTTCTCCTTCGGTGTTTCACGATTATACCCATGTACAGTTGTTGAGCCAGTGAGCGTTGGCCATTTGTACTTCACTTTGGCGCATTAATACGTTGAGCTATCAAGCTGAAAACCGCAACAGACCCCATGAACAGGACCGCATTGTAGAACTGCCACCGATGTGAGCGAAACGACATAATACGGGCGATTCATTTCAACATACAGCTTTCCTGGACACCTGCCTCTCCTCGTCGTCAGACCTAGCCTCAATAAAGAGACGACGAAGGTTTGGAAAGTTGGCCTGCACAGTTAGTCTATCAAGAAGATGCAAATGCCCAAGTCAATTCAATTACACACCATGGATAATCCTTCTTGGTCTTGCGATCCTGATAAGTTCCGAGACTGTGACAATACAATAGCCGCAATAGCTACGTATTAATACTTGGTGAACCACAAGCAAAGTATACTTAAATACACCCCGTTCTCAAAAGCCTAAGTCGCCTTTACCTGTGGTGTCTTGTTGTAGAGTTGAGGGAGCAGTTCATTGTATCTGACGGGTTGGAGGTTAAATAGAAACGCTTCGACAAGAGCAAAGCAATTAACTGCTGAGTCATCCGACTAGCGTACAACCATTGGGCTGGTCGGTCACGTGCTACAAGCACATCAGGCTTCCCAGCTGCAGGGATGTTTGCCAAGGTAAGTGGGATGCAGCAGCTGGCAAACGTTTGGACCTCCTGAGCCTGAAGTCGAGTTCGACGACACCTTGCAGCATCACCACCTCACCACGATAGAATACCTCAACCTGTACCCGACGAATAACGTACAGATGTGCTCCTGCTAAGTTTGCACCGGACTTAGCGTCCTCGACATAAAAATCTCTAACACCCTTCGCCTCTTCCGGGACGCGTCAGCACGCCGATAGCCTGTCTTCCCTTCACCGACACGAAAGCGCGCTTCCAGCATGGCTGTCAATAGGATCAGAGGGGCCTTTGCGGCCCCTAAGAAAGGAGAAACGTTCGAACTACGCGCGGGGTTGGTGTCGCAGTATGCCTACGAGCGGAAGGAATCGATCCAGAAGACCATCATGGCCATGACATTAGGCAAGGATGTTTCCGCTCTCTTTCCGGACGTCCTGAAGAACATCGCCACGGCAGACCTCGACCAAAAGAAGCTGGTTTACCTGTACCTAATGTGAGTTTTCCTCAATCCAGCGACTAGACCTTGGCCTTTGTCGGGTTGCCCTGGCCAGTTTGCGGCGAAATACTGACGCAAGCCAGGAACTACGCAAAGTCGCACCCCGATCTGTGTATATTGGCCGTCAACACGTTTGTACAAGACTCAGAAGACCCGAATCCACTTATAAGAGCACTCGCGATCCGGACGATGGGCTGCATCCGCGTCGACAAAATGGTGGACTACATGGAAGAGCCATTACGGAAGACGTTACGAGACGAATCCCCTTACGTACGAAAGACAGCCGCAATATGCGTGGCGAAGCTCTTCGATCTCAACCCAAGCATGTGCATAGAAAACGGCTTCCTCGAAATACTGCAGGAGCTGATTGGAGACCCAAATCCCATGGTGGTGGCCAACTCGGTCCAGGCTCTGTCTGAGATTAGCGAGACCGCTCCTGAGACGAGGGCACTGGTCATAACGCCGGCAATATTGAAGAAGCTCTTGATGGCCCTGAACGAATGCACGGAATGGGGCAGAGTCACCATCCTCAGCACCCTAGCGGACTACCCTCCGACGGATGTCAAAGAGTCGGAACACATTTGCGAAAGAGTTGCACCCCAGTTCCAACACGTCAATCCCAGCGTTGTTCTGGCAGCTATCAAGGTGGTCTTCATTCATATGAAGCTGGTCAGCCCGGAACTGGTACGGCAATACTTGAAGAAAATGGCGCCTCCATTAGGTATAGTACGCTTTGTCCCCGTCAACTCGGCGTTGGCGCTAACTGGATGCAGTCACTCTTGTTGCATCCGCACCAGAGGTTCAGTACGTTGCACTGAGGAATATCGACTTGCTGCTGCAAGCGAAGCCAGATATCCTGAGCAAGGAGCTGCGAGTCTTTTTCTGCAAATACAATGACCCACCATATGTCAAGCTACAGAAACTTGAGATCATGGTGCGGATAGCTAACGACAAGAACTTCGACCAATTGCTTGCCGAGCTGAAGGAATATGCCTTGGAAGTGGACATGGACTTTGTCCGCCGGGCTATAAAAGCTATCGGCCAGGTGGCTATCAAGATTGAGAGCGCCAGCGAGAAGTGTGTCAACGCGCTACTTGACTTGATTGCCACGAAGGTGAACTATGTCGTGCAAGAAGTCGTTGTCGTCATCAAGGACATCCTCCGCAAATATCCGGGCTACGAAGGCGTGATCCCGACGCTGTGCAAGTACATCGATGAGCTAGACGAGCATGATGCGCGCGGGTCTCTGATCTGGATTGTCGGAGAGTATGCCGAGAAGATCAACAATGCGGACGAGATATTGGCCAGTTTTGTCGAGCAGTTCGCAGAGGAGTTCACACAGGTAAGTTCGGCGATCGACTTCGTCAATTGGTCTCGAGACTAACTTCTTGGCAGACACAACTGCAAATTTTGACTGCTGTTGTCAAGCTCTTCCTGAAGAAGCCTAGCAACAATCAGGGTCTCGTCCAAAAAGTGTTGCAACTAGCCACCGCAGAAAGCGACAATCCTGATATTCGGGATCGTGCATACGTATACTGGCGCCTTCTATCGGGCGACCTAGATGTTGCCAAGGTGAGTCTCTTCATGCTCAGATAGTCTTGACCGACGCAGCTCGACTAACTTGCGAACAGAACATCATTCTCTCTCAAAAACCCGCCATCTCAACCACCATGACCAGCCTCCCACCTGCCCTCCTTGAACAACTCCTGACTGAGCTTTCGACACTCGCTTCCGTCTATCACAAACCACCCGAGTCGTTCGTCGGCAAAGGTCGTTTCGGAGCTGACGAAATACAAGCGGCCGCGATCCAAGAACAGCGCCAGAACGCTGCCGAGAACCCCATCGCCGCCGCCGCCGCAGCGGCCGCAGCAAACGGCACTGCTGCCACCCAGAACAACCTTGAAAACCTTTTGGATATCGACTTCGACGGAGCTGCGCCCGCCAGCGCCGACACCGGCACCGGCACCCCTGATCGTGCCGCCAGCCCAGGTTCTGCCGGTGGTCTTGGCGGTCCGCCTGCAGGCAGCAGTAGCATAGCCGACATGATGGGGCTGTTTGACGCGCCCGCAGGACAACCTGCGCCGGCTGCTCCCCATGCAGCCGGCAGCGGTGGTATGCACGATCTGATGAACGGTTTTGCGAGCATGGATATGAGCGGCACTAGTGTTCCGCCACCAGCAGGCCAACAACTGGGCCACACTGCGCCGCAGCAAAAGAGCACGAGTGCTGGAGAGGACTTGCTTGGTTTGTTTTAAGAGAGGATACTAGGTGTATGGCGACTAGATATCGGTATATTGAGCGTGGGTTAGGCGAGCTTGCCTTAATCCGGTATAAAGTGTTTTACTGCCTTCGTCTCCATCCTTCCTCGTTCGCCATTGCTACTTCTATCTCCCAATCACCTACTTAACTTAACGTCTTGATGAAGACCAAAGGATTAAGTCTACCGATCCCGTGAGATACCGAGAAACCTGTCATTATAAGTAGAGACTCACCTATAGAACGGATAGACATGCGCGCTCGAGCGCACGGCCAGTAAGACGACTAGACGACTAGACGACTTTGTCTTAGTTTCTTCTTGTGGGAATCCTCCCGTACCAAGGCATTGATTCATTGCAAGTTGGTCCACCTTGGCGTCTGGATTTTGACATGAGGATCACTGGTGACAGTCGAAACTAGTGCAGAAAGCAGAAGATATAATTCCTATGAAACAAGGGACTGTTGAAGGCGTTTCTGCCTCCCGTATCTCCCGCACAGATAAACGCGGAGATGTAGATATGAGAGGCTCGAGCAGGTTTTCACAGTACATGTATTATGCTCATGATTGTGTGAGTGCTTGACCACTATCTGGTGTAGTTATTGGATGCATGTGGCTTTCGAATATCAGGGGCTATATGCAAGGGGTTTCTACTGAGTCCAGCCAGAGTACCCATCGACGAGCCCCCTACGTCTATAGGACATGGTCCGCGGACCAACTTGGCATTTTGCAATCACCCATGGTAAGGCAGATCCGGGATCTGCCCTGAAATATGTGGTATCATGCCAAGTCCTCGAGTAATCGTTATGAGCGTGGTTTAGGCTTTTGATCGAGAACGAGAACGAGAACGACAGTTGCCACTGTGAATTCCACCCTCTCCCAGTGATCAACCGAATATGACTAGAAAAGCAATTGAGCACACGACAGCCCAGACTCGGATTCCCTCTTATACAGCACTCACTTGTTGGCAAATATATATGCTACGAGCCATGAGAACTATCTATGGTCTAGTTGCATTTATACCAGTTCAATTTCGATCGAACACAATACGTCTTCGGTGACCACGAATGGGACTCGGAACACTGCCACGCCGGGGAAGTGAGCCGCGGACCCTGAGTCTGGAGAACGAGCTGATAGGAGCGTTACCGAAAATTCTAAAAGCGGCCCGAATAAGCGGTGATATACCCTTTAATCAACAACTCAGCCGTTCTGTACTACCGTGGATCTCTCACGTCAGAACGGCCATATCGAGCCGCATTTTTCGACAGATGGCTGAGTCTAGGTTGTGTAACCAAACCCCCAACCGGCCAGAGCTTATCAAGTTGTAGAAAAGTCCAAGAGGGACTTCGAAGGATTGAGCGGTGTGAACAACTTATACTAATACTAAGTCCAACGTTCTGGGTTGGAGAGCCATTCAGACTGCGTTACTGTTCAGACGATGAAGACAACACCCATGCCCCTGGGTTTCTTTTCTGATCGTCACTCCGACCAGAGGCCACTGCAACATAGCACTGTGGCGAGACCACCACGCAGAACTTCTCTGAGCTGCATATCGTTGCCCGGACTTCATTTACAATATTTGTTGGTTGTGAATACGACCTCATTCCCGGCCCTACCGGTCTCGCTGGAAGTGTAGTGAAACATGAAATGCAATCACATACCCTACTGTTCGCCTGTACAACATAGGTGTCTTCGAGGCTTATTGGTCTGGTGGTACGGGCTGAGGAGGTGGCGTAGCCCACCACAACCTTAGAAGATATGCTGACCAACGGATGAGCCGACATAGAATGGCTTCAGCCAAGACTATGTATGGTATTTTGTGAAAAGGCAACTGCATGTCATCGCTGCCTTATCTGTCACCGAGCTTTGAGAGCGGATATAACCTGTCATGGCATGGTCTCACTGCATTGCTCCTTGGTTCGTTCATTCTTCCTCTACTCATCATAGCTCTTAGCCTGCCCATCAGTTGCTACTTGCTCAACTACTGCGCTCACCGTCGGAACATCCTTTCTGCTCATCATGAGGCTTTTGAAGGTCGTGGTAACGTTCATATGGGAGTTGACGACATTGGCCCCTGAGAGCCTGAACCCCTTTTCATACTATGACCATGACCGCGGCCAGCAGCCCATCCTCCCACCTGGTCTCGACTCGCCGCATACGAAGCCATCCCATCCAAGCAAGAACCGCTTGAAGTTTCCAGTGGATGGTATCTCATCATCCCTGGTTTGCGAGTACGACCTCGACCCTGCTGTTTGGGAACCATGCAACACTCCTGAGGATCGCCTTTGCTGGATCAGCAACAAGGTCACGGGAGAGAAATATACCATCAATACAGATTGTAGGGAATATTGATCTCAAATCAGTCGGACATCTAGAAGACAGACGCTTACTTTCTTAGACGAGAATACAACCCTTGTACCCCCAGGCATAGTCCGAAATGTGAGTGCGGTGCTTCAGCATTGAAGTCTGATTACGCCTGACGATAATTGGTTCGAGATTTTGACCTAACACCTACGGTGTGCAGTACTCACTTGAAGTTGTCGAAGGCTTCAAAAATGCAGATGGTTTTAACCGGTCCGTAAACACCTTCAATGGGTCATATCCCGGGCCCAAGATCGAAGCGTGCTGGGGCGATACCTTGAAGATCAACGTCACGAATCGCCTATCCAACATGGGCACTACGGTTCATTGGCACGGCGTCAGACAACTTAACACCTCTCATATGGACGGCGTGCCTACCACTCAGTGTCCCATTGCTCGTAACCACAGTTTCGTCTACGAATTTGTAATGTACCAGTATGGTCACACCTGGTATCACAGCCATTACTCTCTTCAGGTAGGTTTCTGCAACAACAATACAAGATTGGCAGTGGTTAGTACTGAAGATTATGCAGTATGCCGATGGTCTAGCTGGTCCGCTCCTGGTCTATGGCCCCTCCAGCGATAACTGGGATCTCACCCCCGACCCTATCCTGATCGCCGACTGGGTCCATGGAAGTGCCTTTGAGGAATTCAACAATGAGAAGATTGCTTCTCGCGGTCTTTCGAGGACCGACAGCATCGTTATCAACGGCATTGGGAACGATCATCTGAACCTTACCCGCTCCAAGGAGTACTCAATCACGCCTTTCGAGGCCAAGAAGAAGCACCGCATCCGGTTGATCAACGGATCGGCGGGTACGTCCTACGTCTTTTCCCTGGATGGTCACAACCTGACGGTGGTTGCCGCCGACTTCGTCTCAGTGAAGCCCTTCACCGTGAAGTCGCTGGTCATAGGCATCGGGCAGCGCTACACCGTGATAGTCCAAGGCCTCGACGACCCGCTGGCTGGTGGCAGCAACGGTAAGTACTGGATTCGTACGCATCCTGCCGACGGTTGCAACAACTTCCGAAATGGAACTTTCGACAGCCAGTCGAGTCCGGCAGAACTCTTTGACGTCCGCACAGCGTACATCCAGTACTCGAACGCAATTAACGATGCCGCACCACCGAAAGTGTCGCTCAGCAACGAACCTTGTGATAAGCGCTGCATCGACCTTACTATGCGGCTCGAACCCATTGTAAACTGGACCATCCCCGAGACGCCCCTGAACAACATCAGCGAGTCGAGGTTTCTCCCGGCGTTCCAGACGGGGAGCGACCTCTCGCTACCGATAGAGGGTCAGTATACTCACTGGATGCTCCGTCTTCCTCCCGATGTTGAGATACCAGCTGCCGGTCGGCCGTTCCATCAGCCGTTATGGCTGGACTTCGGCAAGCCCACCCTTCTGGACCCTGCAGCCGCCGTCGCAGACGCTCACTATAATGTTGTAAACTGTGAGTAACCCTCCGGGAAACAAACGCACCTATTTGATATATATGGCACTGCAAGCCGCTGACACTACCATCAGACACCACTTACCCCACCAACGAAGGCTACGTCTTCATGGTCATCGACGGCAGAAGCTTGACGCTCAATGACTCGCTTGTCTTCCCGGTGGCTCACCCGATCCACTGGCACGGGAGCGACGTGGTCATTCTCGGTCAGAACACCACGGAGTTTGATCCAGTGGAAAGTCCAAAGACGTTCTGCCTAGACAATCCTCCTCGCAGGGATGTTGTTATTGTCCCTTCGGGCGGATGGGTGGCCGTTGCTTTCCGGCCTGATAACCCTGGCGCGTGGTTAGTACACTGCCATATTGCGTGGCATGCGTCTTCCGGTAAGTCTCTTACTACCCTGAGAGCAGTGACCAGGGCGCACTGAGCGATGGACTGACTCTTTTTCTCTTAGGACTTGCGCTGCAGATGATTGTCCAGGGAGACGACATAGCGCAAGCTCTTGGGCAAGACGCTATAGATAGCATCAGAGACGAATGTCAGATTTGGGACGCTGACGTAGCGAAAGGCGGTATCCTTGACAAAGATGACTCAGGCGTCTGATGAGGTACGCGACTTGAGCGAGATTACAATATCTCTGATGAGTGGAGGACCAGGCGCCCAAATGAAGAGACGTAGAGCTTCCGACTATAGTAGACTTGCCAGTGGGCAGGACTGAGAATTGATGGTAGTGCGAGTATTGAGTATGCAGAATATACCTAATCTCCCTATATACAGCCCATAATCAGAACACACACTCTTCCAAAACACAATCGTGCTGGCCCTGCATTCCACATCTAAAGAACATAGGTCTCCAACGAGCTGGGAGCAAACAGCTCCTCGGGCTTGAGCAGCCTCTTCGCCAAGCCCTGCTTGTACGAGTACTCGAGGAACTTTTCAAGCACGTGCTTGTTCTCCTCGAACCCGTCCTGCCACCACCTCTCCTTGCCGCCCATCAGCTTCTTCGTCTCGGCGACGTGGTCTTCCAGCCACGGCAGGATGTACCGCAGCGCGGCACGCTCGGCCAGCGGTTCGTACGCCAGCTCCAGCGCCTCGCCGAACGCCTTGGTCAGCGTCTTCGCGATCCACGGGTTGGCCTCGTAGACGGGGCGGCGGATGGCGACGACGTGCATGATGGGCAGGATGCCCGTGCGCGCGTAGTAGTCGGCCTCGACCTCCTTGTAGTTGGGGAACAGGTGGCCGACGCGGTCGGGCGCCGTGTCGAAGGACGACGGCTTGGTGGCCGAGAAGATGGCGTCGAGCTCGCCGTTCGCCAGCATCTGCGACAGGCTCTTGCCCTGCGCGATGGCCGTCACCGACACGCCCTCTGGGTACGAGTGGGCTACCTTGCTGTGGCGCTCGCGGTCCGAGGCTTCGATGTTGCCGACGAACCACTGCACCGTTGTTATTGGGACTCCGAATTCTTCCTCCATTATGCCGCGTTGCCAGACTGGTGCCGTCACTGTCGGGGAGAGTCAGCTGACTTGTAAAGGTGTGGGTATGCGGGCGGTGAAGTGTAACTCACTTTGGTACTCCGGGACACCGATCCTCTTGCCCCTGAGGTCTCCAGGCTTAGAAATGCCAGCGTTCTTGTTGATGTACATGGACTGGTGGCGGAAGAACCTCGAGGGGAAAACGGGTATGGCGATGAATGGCGGGTTGTCCGAGTTGAGCGTCAGGACGTATGAAGACAAGGACAGCTCAGACAGGTCAAACTCCTGGAAGCGGAGCTGGCGAAAGAACCTGTGGGAAGGTTTAGTCAAGTATTGTGAATTGCTTGGACTCAATGCTCACGTTTCTTCCACCCTGTAGTTCAGGAAGGTCAGATCGATGCCTTCCGGCTTCACAGTTCCGTCTTCTATAGCCTTCATACGGTCATAGGCCCAGCAGGCGAAGGTGAGTTTTAGAACCATGTTGGGCAACTGTGGTGAGGGAAAAGGGGCAAACAGGACAGAACCCGACAAAGCAAGTAAACCTCGGAATGAGCAGAGGAATGTAAATATTTGGAGGAGGGGTTCAATTGAAGTTGGGGAAATTCTTGGCTCTCCTCACTTGATAAGAAACCCAGCGGGTGGGCGGCCGGTATGGTCGAGTTGTTAGACTGTCAGCATTAGCGCCGGTGTCTCACCCGCGGCCTGGAACCGCGGCTCGACGCCGCCACTAAGATCTTACAATCCAGTTTAAGAAGCCCACTGCTACCCCGGATTTAGCAGTCTGGGGTGCCACTGCACTACCCCAGATTCTCCCCCGGGCTAAGACGTGGTCGCTTAATTTGTCTTATTCTCCTTAATCATCGACAAAATGGCAGCAACACATCTTGCACGGGACGACGAGACCAAGCATGACGACCAACAGGTTGAGTCTGCCCATGCAGAGGTCTGGCCAAACGCAATTACTGAGACGGACGCCCCTGAGAAGGGAGGGATTGCTCCGCGCACCGATCGACATGGACTTGAGCTTATCCCCCAGCCAACTCAGTTCAAAGACGACCCCTTGGTGAGTAACTCGACACCAACGCCCACATTCCCATTATCTTTTAAATCATGAGTGCGGTATTTGGATTTTGCTGACATCAACGCGCTGCCACACAGAACTGGCCACAGTGGTTCAAGTGGGTTGTGCTGCTGCAGGTCTCGTTCCTGGCCTTTCTCGGGCCCTTCAACTCTGCCGTGGTGAATCCGGCCCTGGTGCCGTTGACCAAACTCTACCACGTCCCCGTTACAGATGGCCCGTACCAGACAACGACGGTCATCGTCGCTGTGGGCGTGGCACCTCTGTTGTGGACTCCGCTGGCCAACGTATATGGCCGTCGCCCGATATACATCATCAGCACCCTTATCGGTATAGCCGCCACGGCTGGTAGTGGTGCGGCCAAATCTTGGTCGACGCTCATTGTCGCTCGCGCATTCTCCGGTATCGGAATGGGATCAGCCATGAGTATCGGAGTTGCTACTGTCAACGACATATTCTTCCTGCATGAGGTTCGTGTTCCATCCAGGGCGGCCGGAATTCGCATGCATGGCTAACCTTGGCTTATCATCCAGAGAGGAACCAAGATGGGTATCTGGACAGTGTTTCTCACCAATGGTCCACATGTCGCGCCAGTCATTGGCGGCTACCTGGCCCAGCGTGTCGGCGTCCGATGGTGCTACTACCTCCCGGCCGTCATCACGTCCGCAGCATTCATTGTCATGATCTTCTTCTTCCCGGAGACCTTGTTCTCGCGTTCTGAGAGGAACCTCGCGCTGCACAAAGAGCGCACGTACTTCCAGATGCTCTTCAGCTTCAGGAGAAACGCGCTGCTCGACCGCAAGCTGACCTTCAGGTCGTTCGTGCGGCCGTTTGAAATGCTGAAATATCCCTCGGTGACGTTTACCTTCATATACTACATCGTGTCCTTCGCATTTTCCAGCATTCTCCCGGCCGTCACCGTCGCCATCCTGTTCACCAAGATTTACCACTTCAACACCGGTATCATCGGCCTCATGCTCGGCCTGCCTCTACTCATCGGCTCCGCACTTGGCGAGTTCTTGTCAGGACCTCTCTCAGACTGGTTCGTGTACAGATACGCAAAGAGACACGGCGGCCACCGGAAGCCAGAGGCCCGTCTACCTGCCATCCTGGGAAGTCTGATTCTCTGCCCGGCCGGTATCATCATCTATGGCGTCTGCCTGCAGAAGAAGACCCACTGGATCGGACCTGTCATGGGAATGGCCATCTCCAGCTTTGGACTGCAGCTCGTCACCACGGTGTGTTACGCCTACTGCAGTGACTGCTATAAGCCTCAGTCTGGCGAGATAGGCAGTCTGTATAACGTGGGCCGCCAGGTGTTCGCCTTTCCGCTCGGATTCTACGCGTAAGTACCGTGTTCTTTTGGTCGCTGTATCCCGTCGCTAATATTTTCCAGCATTCCGTTCGCGAACAAAATTGGCATCGATTGGGCCTGGATCACGCTTGCGCTGATCACGGCCTTGACCTCGCTTGGAGTGGTAGTTCTGATGTTCAAGGGCGAGAAATGGAGGGCCAAGCTGGGCCAGCCGCAGTTCCATAAGGATATCTGATTTTGTTTCGTGTGCTACACTCAGATAGGCTTGTAGTCATATTATGTAATATTCTTGGTTCGTACACACCTGTTGAAGGCTGAAACTTGCCCGCGCAGTTTATCAACTGAAGACACGTACTCCTGGAACAGGTGGTACGGGCTCATTTCCATTCATCTGCCTTGGGATATCTGATCTCGGGGGCCCTCAAGGTTTGAGGAGGCTTAGGCGATCAGATGACCAGACAATTACCCTCTTGGGCAGATGCCATACCAGCCCTGTGGTGCACAATATGGCACCGGAGAGACTTCCTAGTGGATCAGTAGAAGAGCTCAATGATAAGGAGGTTGCTGACATCCAGATGCGGCGCTCTTCTCCGCACCGCACCTGGCGCTAACCGCTTCTGGACTCGCTAGTCCTAGCGCAGCTCTGTGCGGGGAACCTTGCAACCAGGTTCGCGGAATTTAGTGCAACCGCTGATTGTCATCGGACGGCTTGAAGAACCTCAACTCCCATGCCTCGGTGCTTTCCCGGCGACGGCGATAAGTGAATTTAATCATCCAGCTATATCCAGAAAATTGTATTCGAGAAATGCCATGGAGGGGCCGGCATTTGCCAAACCCAGGCTACCTTCTGGCAAAGCCTGTACCCCATGCCGCAAAAGGAAACACCGATGCGATGGCATGCGGCCAAACTGTATGGCCTGCCTGGGTCGAAACATAACCTGCGAATACCCTCTCCCGGTAGTAGAAAGACTCACAGTTGAAGAGTACACATGAAGGAACCCCGATTGCTTTGTCATCATAGCTGACCATGCGGACAGACTCAAGACCTTGATGAAGGCCAAACTCCGAGAGAGCGTTGAGACACCAGATCTTGAGAATGGCCATGCCCGGCCCTCCGGGCGATGCACTGTGGAGAGCTTGATTGAGCCTGCAGACGGTGGCGACCATTCGGGTCTGGGAGCCCTACTGAGAGCCTCAGAGCACATATCGGAGTCTCACAATAACGTCATCCCTTCGCCTGCGCAGACTTCAACTGTCTACATTGGTGACTCGCCAAAGCTTGCAAGAGTCCCAAGCAACATCGAGGAACAGGCAGCTCCAGGAGCTTCCGAGCCGGAGTCGCCAGAACCTGAAGGCTACTTCGGGGAGTCATCAACGTTCGCCTTCGTGTCGAACGTGCAATCCGGGTCTCGACACCAGCACAGGAGGACGGACCATCATCGGAGTAAACGGAGACGCTTATCGAGCAACCGCACCGCTGACACCTCAAAAGCCGAGACCACGGGGCTGACACCCAAAGAGAGCACCGGGTCCTACGAGCTGCCACCCAAGCAGCTGGCCGACAGTCTTCTTGATGCGTACTTTGCTCGCGTCCATCGCCTATATCCCTACGTCCACGAGCAGACATTCCGCCTGGACTACGAACGCATCTATCTTCGTCAAGATTCAGAAAGCCTCGTCGACTTTCGGCCGGTGTCCATTGCGTTACTTTTCATGGTGTTCGCTCATGGAGCCGAGTTCTGCAGGTCGCTTTCGGAGGACGAGGCAGCTGGCATGGCTGCTGACTTTGTGGACAAGGCAAAACGCATCGTCTTTGCCCATATGTTCCGACAGGAAAGCCTGGAGCTGGTACAGTCGCTACTGCTCATGTGTCAGTATCTACAGAGCACGCTAGAGTTGAACCAGTGCTGGAGCCTTGTTGGTCTCATGATCAGGACGAGTATAAGCCTCGGTCTACACTTCAACCCCCCATCTACCGAGTCCATGACCACAATAGAGAGGGAAGTCAGAAAGAGAGTGTGGTGGGGCTGTTTCATGATCGACCGGACCTTGAGCATGAAGCTTGGTCGCCCGCCTTCCATATTGAGCGCCACTGCGTTTGATGTGGACCTTCCTCTCAACGTTGATGATCAGTATATCAGCCAAGATCTCATAGCACCCAGACAGCCAGACTACCGACCATCCCTGATGATGTTCTTCAACCATACCATACAACAAGGGAGGCTCATTGAGAAGGTGCTCCACGAACTCTACCGGCCCAACAATCGCAGTGGGAAAGATCCGGCCAAATCACCATCACAGCAAAGCGCTATCGACTCACATGTCATAGGACAGACTGTGGTGCTTGACGGGGAGGTGCTGAATTGGTGGAACAATGCTCCACCACATTTGAAAGACAAGCCGGATGTTCCAGACGGACCAGAATTTGAACTTCAGCGCAACGTCCTCTATTTACGGCAAGTCGCCGGGCATCTCAAACCCTGTGAGATTCTTGTTATGCTAACCTAGCAGCAGATATCTCAGTCTTCGTCTTTTAACCCACCGGCAGTCATTCCTAATATTCTGTAAACAGGATATCGACGACGCTTTCCAAAGAGCCGTCGTTATTGCATCCTGTCACTATTGCATCACTGCTGCACGCGAAGTCATCGAAGTGATCCACGGTCGCCGCTTATTCCACTCTCTGTGGTATAATCTACACTGTATGTACTTCCCCGGCTGCCCTTGCACAGTCACTGACACATCCTAGATGTCTTCACGGCGATGGGCGTCCTTTTGTCGCTCCAGATAATGGACCGGACAAAACTTGAAGCTCTCGGTGAGACCCGCGGCCAGGACAGAGCTCTGGGCCTTGGAATGGAGTACTTGAAGGCTTCCAGTAGAGTCAACAATCTTGCCGCCCGCTACGTCGCAATGCTGTCTGGCATCAGAACCGCACCGTCGGCTGAGTCTACCGCCACAAAGACGTCCCAGCTTACTGGAGACCAAGAAGAGGCCGCCCTAACTTCTTCGAGATCCGATGACACTGCGATACCAGCAGGACTCCCCAACGCTCAGGACTCGGGACTGTTCGGGCTCAACGACCTCCCGATGTTTGACGATACCGGGCTGATGGACTTCAACAGCGATTTGTTGTTCGGAACCGGTCTACCTCGGGACTTGTTGTCATCCGATTGGTCGGTCTTTGGTACGCCTTATTGACGGACGGATGACTTCATTGATAGATGAATTGATCGGCCGACGAGCCTTTTGGGCGTCGAGCATATGTGCGTCCCCTCCGCTTGTCGCAACATGGGTTCCTCCCATTCCACCGGCCCCATTAGTCACATGACCATGTAAGCGCGGACTAGCTGCTCCAAATCCGGGGTATGTCTGCCGATACCCCAGAGTGGGCAACCCCGCGTTATCCGGACCCCCGCATGTGGCGGAAGGGAGCCGCGGATGCGAGCCGACGCCCTTTTTCAGTCTCCAGATGAATAGCAGTACTTAGATATGCTCTCGAGCCTCAATGATAATCACCAGACGAGGACAACCAGCTACAACGGCAGACCGTCTGCTCTACACAGAACGCACCGAGCCGAAATGATGGACGCCAAGGCATTGCTTCAGGCTTGGCTTCCCCAAGAGGCCGCACCGCGCCTTTTGGCCGTAAGCCTTGCCGCATCCTCAGCCTTCCTGCTCATCTACGTCGTCTACCAACGACTCTTCTCACCACTTGCCAAAGTTCCTGGTCCCTTCTGGGCATCGTTGTCGCCAATCTGGAAGCTTCTCGAACTGACCAAGGGGACATACCACGAGAAGATCGTCGACTTGCACGAAGAATATGGCCCGATTGTGCGCATAGCTCCGAACGAAGTGGTCATCTCTGACAAGAGCGCCATCCGGGAGATTTACAGCACGACTCAAGGCAGGGACTTTTTGAAGGTTAGCATATACCATTATTCTTCCCTTGTTCTACACAGGAATGCTGACAATATTTTAGACTGATTACTATGAGTGAGTTCTCTCGTTAACACGTATTCGCCTGACAATACTGACGCTGCTCAAGCCCGTTTACTGCTTTCCGACCGACCATCTTCGGCCAGCGAGATCCCCACCTGCACGCCAAGCGCAAGCGGATCGTGTCTCATGGCTACTCCATGAACGCCCTCCAGGCCATGGAGAAGTATGTCCAGGAGCGCGTCCAGCTGTTTATGAACAAGATGAGGGAGTTCTCCCGCACTGGAGAGAAGATCAACCTCGGGAAATGGTGCCACTTCTTCGCGTTCGATGTCATTGGCGAACTGGTACGCAACAATAGCCCTGATCTCCTATGTTCAGCTGGGACAATGCTTACTTATTTTGTCAATTATAGGCTTTCAGCGAAGGCTTCGGAATGCTTGAATCGGGCGTCGAGGACGAACACATCAGTCTCATCAATAAGCAAATGGAGTTCGGTTCGACCATGGGCATGATTCCGGCTCTCCTGCCAATGACCAAATGGACTTTCCTCCCGATTCCCTGGCTGCAAACTCTGCAGGCCGGACGCGAACGACTGAAGGAGCTCACCCAATCGCGCGTCGAGCGTCGCCGCAACAAGGTCTCGGATCGCAAGGATCTTCTTGGCCGTCTGATCGAAGCTACAGACCCGGTAACAGGCGAAAAGCTCGACCCCATCGACCTCCGCACAGAAGCCTTCTCAAGCATGTAAGTCCACCCTCTATCGGATTCCACACATCCAATATCGAGCCATCCTAACATCACATCACTCATCCAGTGTCGCCGGCTCGGACTCCACCTCCTCGGCCCTAAGCTACACCTTCCACCACATCCTGACCCACCCATCCGTGCACTCCAAGCTCGTCTCCGAGCTCCGCGCCGCCTTCCCCGACCGTCGCTCGACCGACGAGCCGCCCACGTACGCCGAGCTCGGCCGCCTGCCCTACCTGCAGGCCTGCGTCAAGGAGTCCCTGCGCCTCACCCCGCCCGCCACCATCAACCTGCCGCGCTACGTGCCGCCCGGCGGCCGCGTCGTGGCCGGCACCTTCTTCCCCGGCGGCACCACGGTCGGCATGTCCGCCGTGCCCGTGCACCGCAACGCCCGCACCTTCGGCGCCGACGCCGCAAGGTACGTGCCCGAGCGGTGGATCGACGGCGCCGTGACCCCCGACGGGCAGGTGTTGAGCCCCGAGGACATGATGAAGTACTGGATTCCGTTTGGTATCGGGTCGCGCTCGTGTATCGGGAAGAACGTCGCTCTTCTGGAGGTAAGATTTAGTCCAATTCCGCTGTCCATTAAATGTATTCTGGAAGGCTGACGTTGGTTTGATGGTGGTAGTTGATCAAGCTCGTCGGCACGCTGCTCCTGTTCTTTGACCTCCAAGTCCACAAGGAGAAGCCAACCGAGATACCCGTGTCCAAGTCATACTTCTTTGCCAGAATGAGTGAGCCGCTTATGGTTACTGTTAAGGAGCATCAGTAGGATGATTTGGGTAATTGGTCTTTCAAAATTGGCATAGAAATTTTCTTGGTTGAGCTTTCATGACGCATCTTCACAAGTGATGACAGCTATCTAGAACTTTTCGTAACATTTTCATATCTAAAGACACAGCATTTTCACGTACAAGCACCGTCTTTATACGTGATCTCATCTATGCATTTTGATTTACCTGCAATAATACACGTTATCCGTTGAAAAGCAAAGCCCTCCGCCGTATTATCAACCGAAAAGAAGAACGCCTCTGCTATGCTACGCCCCTCATTAAAACATACATGTCCGACGCCCTAAACTCAGCCCATTATAGCGCTCACGCGCTGCAAACGCCGCACAAACAGCCCTAGATCAACTCGCAGTAGCCAGTCTCGATGGCAGTCCGAGCCGGACTGACTGCTCTACATCCAGTTGACCCTCCCAAAGTACGCAGAACCATCCGTCGGCACTTTCAAGAAGCAGAACCGCGAAACACCCTCCCAAACGGCGCGGGGAGCCAGTACGAAGCCCAGAAGAAGCCACGCTATCGCTGCTTCGGTCGCAAGTCGTGGACCGAGAACTCGAGACTCGAGGTCTCATAGACGTGGCCCGGCGGGTTCCCGGCGTCGGTGTAGATGTTGTCGATCGAGTGCTGGTGGAAGGTGTCGGTGTGGTTGCAGTGCAGCACGTGAGGGAGCCCCGGGGGGTCGGTCAGGCGGAAGATGCCCCAACTGGAATCGGGGAAAAAAAATGGTCAGTTCCAAAGACCGAGTAGAGGTATATAAAAAGGGTAATAAAGTGGGGAGGGGAAGGACTTACGAAGGTGTATGTCGCGGAGCGCAGACGATCGCTATGCTCTCGGGCATCATGACCTGATACCCGGCCTGGGTGTGCAGGTCGCGCGAGCTCATGAAGCACGTCTGCGTCGGGTGGGTGTGGATCCAGCCCAGCATGAGGAGGTCCTGGTTGATGCAGAAGTCCAGCATGGCCGACTCGTTCTCCGTCTCGCACGTGTCCGAGGTGCACTTCTGCTCCGGGATGAGCAGGCAGGAGATGAAGAGCGCGTTGTTGACGAGCGTGCCGCAGAGGATCCCGCACATCTCGAGCCCCCTCCGCGTGTTGTCCGCCGCGATGTCGAGGAAGGTTCGTCGGAGCTTGTCGGGCAGGAAGACCGGGCGGATCGGCTTGCCGTTCTCCAGGTAGGCGGCCGGTTTGAACGTGAGGCGCTCTTTCTTAGCTGGCGCATCGACCGTCTTGGGTGGCAGCTCTGGTATGTCTGGGGGATATGTGTCTAGCGAGGCGGTGGAATAAGGTGGTGGTTGTGCTACTTCCTTCCGTGGGATGGCTGGGGGAGCGGAGTCGTAGAGATAGGAGGATTTTGGTACAGACTCCTTGGAGGGCCGGGGTGGTGGGATTCGGTTGGGTTCTTTGAACGTTTGGAAGTCATTTGGTTCGTATTGTAGCGGCGTGGATTTCGAAATCGAAGGGTAGTGATATGCTTGAGAGTGCGTGTGGGATCTGGAACCATGTTGGTCATAGGCCGATCTATCGTGTCTGCCGTAGTCCACTCTAGGGCCAGCCATCTGTCGAGCGGCCTCCATCTGTCTGCGCAGCTCCTGTTCGTCTGAGATTCTAGGGTCTGCTGTGAAATTTGTGGACGATCCAGTATCCCAATTGTCCCAAAGTCCAGCGCTCCGTCGCACTTGCTCCTCCTCATCGGTTATGCCAGCCTGCCGGGTCGCCTTTCTAGCTGCGTCCCGTCGGCGGATCTCTTTCTTTGCTAAGTCAACAGCCAGCTCCTGGTGCTGTCCGGCATCCAAGAGTCTCGCTCTTGATGTTGTGTTCCATGATAGAGCTGGATCGGTGGCAGCATGCTTGTTGTATGCTGATACAGGTCGTTTCGATTCGCGCGTATCCCTTTGTGCGGCACTGATCTTCAACCACTCATCATAAGCTTTGTCGACATGAGGTTTCAGCTCTTCCATCTGCTTTATGATAGCAGGCATGCGCTTCAGCAACGGTCGAAGAGCCGCCTTAGACTCTGGCTGTTTCGCTTCGGGATGCTTGCTAAGATGGTTGAAGACGAGTAAGGAGTGTCGGAGGAAAAGCATATAAGCGTTGGCATAGTTGCCTTCGCCCAAGTAGCTGCGACCCTGATGACAGATGACAAGTCAGTCGCAAGGCTCCAGGGACCGGGAATACAGTCGTCACATTAGGAACGTCTGAATCATACCTCGAGATAGATGGTTTCTGCGGCTCGCACCCAGTACTTGAATGGTATGGTCGGATTCCATTGATAATCGTTCGCCTGCTCATCAATCTCCCTCACGCTCAGTGGGCGCGAGGGACGCTGCTCGTCTGCGAGGTCCATTGCTGGTATTCGGTGACGGCGGGACAGCGCCCGTTGATCGATCGGTGTCGCGCTTCAAGACAATAGGACAAATACAGAAGCCAGCTTTGTAGACACTAGAAGCAAGGTGCTCAAGTGCACGACATCTCCTTTTGTATGTGCGTGAGCAGGTCCATCATACTGCTGCCTTGATGGGGTGATGACGAAGTCGCGTTCGGATGTAGATGTCAAACGAAGCTCGGCAGCGAAGCTACCCGCGACTTTGGTGGGGGCAGATGACCCCGCGCCCCACACGCTACCTAAAGGGTGCCTGACAAGGGTGGGTGGTGCACGGACCTCCGACTCCTTTTTTACTTGGGGATTTGGAGCCTTGTCGAAAGACGTCCTCTGTCATATGACGCCTTATTCTAACGACGGATATGGCACGCATACCCATATCCGACCTTAGCAGGTATCTCCTGCAGGGCCATATCACAGGGCTAGGATGTCTCCGTGTCAGACCACGTGTCGTTTCAGGTCTGAGGTCGAACTCTACCAGGCTCTCACGGACATTCCAGACTTCGACCAAGCATGAGGCTCTGAGCTCATCTCAAGATGCAGCTGCCACAAGCACTGCACCACCGGTGCCGCTTCGGAAGCAGCTGAAGGACCAGGCCAAAGCCCTCAAGGCGTCAGGGAAGAAGAAGAAGAGGGCCAAAGCTGACAACCAGACTGTACCGGGATGGGAACTTACTGTCGGCATTGAGATTCATGCTCAGCTCAACACACCTCGGAAGCTCTTCTCCTCCGCAACAACGTCCTTTGACAATGCACCCAACACCAGTGTTGCACTCTTTGATCTGGCCATGCCGGGCTCCCAGCCCATATTCCAGCAGGAGGCTCTGATACCCGCCGTAAGAGCCGCCCTAGCGCTGAACTGTGACATACAAGCCACCAGCAGATTTGACCGCAAGCATTATTTCCATTGGGATCAGCCATCTGGCTACCAGATCACCCAGTACTATGAGCCGTTCGCGAAGGATGGGCACATAACGCTCTACCCCAGAGACGGGATAGCGCCCGAGGACGGAGAGACTGTCACGGTCGGCATCAAGCAGGTGCAAATGGAGCAGGATACCGCCAAGACCATTTCCCAGCCGGGAGAGATACATTGGCTCGACTTCAACAGGGTCGGCGTCCCGTTGATCGAGATCATCACCCATCCCGACATCCACCACCCGGCCACTGCCGCCGCGTTTGTCCGGAAAGTGCAGCTATTGCTGAATTCCGTCGATTCCTGTGTCCTCGGAATGGAGTCCGGCGGCTTGCGCGCCGACGTCAATGTCTCAGTCCGGCGGACCGATGGCAGCGCCCAGACGCTGGGCACACGAACCGAGATCAAGAACCTGAGCAGTCTCAAGGCGGTAGAGGACGCTATCATTGCCGAGCGCGACCGCCAAATCGCGCTTCTTGAAGAAGGTGGCGTAGTGGAGGGCGAGACACGCGGCTGGTCTCTTGGGAGCACCGAGACGCGGCGACTGCGCGGCAAGGAAGGTGAGGTGGACTATCGCTATATGCCGGATCCTGACCTGGGACCCGTTGTGATTGGCGAGGACCTTGTTGAGAATCTGAAGGCGACTATGGGTGTCCTGCCGGACGCCGAGATTGACGACTTGGTGTCCACGTATGGACTGAGCTCCAAGGATGCGATGTCCCTCATGTTGTTGGACGACGGTGGGCGGATCCAGTACTTCTACAATGTGCTGGAGGCGTTGGAGAGGCGCCTTCAGGAGACGTCCCCTGCGGCAGCGGATGACGCACAGTATGCCGTTCTGGCTGCTAACTGGTGTCTCCACGAGCTGGGCAAGCTTTCTGTCCCGCAGGATGCGGAGTCTGAGAGAGCTGGAGGAGAACTCTACTTTACTCCGACAGGCGATTGTCCCGTCCCGGCGGAGTCCCTCGCAGATATTCTTTTCTACCTTCACCAACGACGCATTACTGCCAACCTTGCAAAGGACTTGCTCTGGGCAGTCTTCCGCGGAGAGGTTGGACCCACTGGGACGCAGTACAAGGACGTCACAGAGGCCATCGAGAAGCTGGACCTCTGGTTCAAGGAGTTGTCCGAAGAGGAATACAGAGATTTAGCTCAAGAAGTGCTTGAAGGCGAAGAGAAAGTACTGAAGGATTTCCAAAAATTCAAGAATGGGCAGAGCAAGGGCTACCCTCAGGGCAAGCTCATGTTCTTGGTCGGCAAGATGATGCGCCAGGGCCCGGAGCAGAGGATGGATCCCAAGTCGGCTGAGATAGCCATGAGGGCCATGATCGAGGAGCATCTCTTGCGTGATGCGTGAGGTGGCTCTGGGATAGGCACAAGAAACAATCTTCACAAAAGAACAGCATCAGCGAATGAGGACTCGTTTGCTCCTCGAGTCGTCACGCAACGCCTGAATAGAAAGGACGACAGAAGATGGCCGGCATCATAGGTCATGTTGCTTTGATCTATCTAAGACACCACACGGAAGGAAAAGAGGGGGCGGTGTCGTATCATATCATATCATCCCCTGATGGATGAGAAAACCGAGGCTCTTCAAGGAAATGAAGAGGGGATAAAGGAAATACAGCATCAAGCATGGAAACATGACTCCATCGCAGACACAGACCGCCACAACTTGGCCGACCTACCAGCCGTCAGCCCATGTCACACACCTCATGTGTTGTTGTCTTTCTCCAGTCTGCACACATGTGCCCCAAGAGGATCCCAGCTAGTGAGCGCTGTGGGCCATCAACGCCATCAGGCGACGGGGCGCCCAATGTTATCCTGCTGGGCAGGACGCATAGGGCCGAGTTGGTCGAGTATGAGCTGGATACGAGCACGATGTGCAGCGACGCTCTGTGCTACGTCGGTGGTCGACGAAGAGGCTCTCATGAAGACATTATCCGCCTTATATGCCGTAACAGGGTCGTAGGGAGGATTGGGCGGCCCTGCTGGGGCTTGGTGATGGTCTCCCCTGAAAATAGGCGGCTTCAGTACATGTGGGAGAAGTGGAAGAGAGTGAAGGGTAGATGCCGAGACCTTGAGTGGACGGCGGTGTACGGGCTCTGAAGGGAGGGATGGGAATGATTGGACTTTGTGCTTACCCAGTGGCGGAGCCCATATGAGCAACGGTAGAGGTGTTATCGGCTTTGGCGGCCATGGTTGAAGGTGTTTGGCAGGTCTGGGCGCTTGTGGTGTTCGAAATTGAAGGGCAGGCATGAGGGGAGAAGGGATAAACATCTCAAGCTAGAGGGTAGAGGGAAATTATATATTCTTCGTGTCCTTGCTTGTCTGAAATGTTGCGTGAATCCCAGGTTTAGAACGCTACTAGGGTTGTCAGCGATATAAGCACAGCGACTGCAATTCGACTTCCGATATAAAGCTCAGCCAACCACAGCCTTCTACAGGCGCGAGGTAACGGACTCGTCATGCGCAACATTTTGGGTGCCCGACGTACCCTCTCCTTATACACACGTTTACCTGCACGAAAAAGGCAATGCCGTCCCGCTCGCTGTTTACGGTTTAGCGCGAATGTCACTCAGAGCCGCGCACACACCCCGCAAGTGGGGCGGGAAACTGTCGTTTGAGTGTGACAGGGGAGCAAAAATCCACCACCTTGTCGTCATTCACCGTCGACCTAGGATGTCCCGATGTATTGCCTTCCAGATTCCCGCTTAGGTCCGACACCGAGCTCTCTCCGCCAGCCGTGCTCCCAAACGCCGTCGACCCGTCTCGCATTCTTAGGCAGGGGCGGAAACGCCCTCGTCGGTTTGGGCTGCCTATCACATACAATTTGCTCTCTCTTCACTGACTGGGTCATGACATAGCACTAGCTTTTCTACACACACACGGGTAGCAATACTCAGTTGAGCTGTCTCATCAAAGCCCGATCGAGATATATATGCGAACAGCTAGGTCCGGAGTGTGTTAGTTACCAAACGTATTCTCGATGACAGCTACCACAGTTATAGAAGCTTATCTTTTTATCAGTATGTTCAGTAGAGTAGTGTTGTCTGATACCGTGATAGATTGGGGAGAGAACCGTCATGTAGCATGGTGGGAAAAGTTACACCGCTTGCGCCGGACCGCTCCGGTGTGGCATCCCCGTTCCCAACTGTTTCCCACAACACTGGATTTGCCTTCGTCCAGCTTCTCATTCACAATTGAAGTTGATGTACCCCCGTACCCTTCAATACAAACAAAGTAAGGCGCCCTCTCCCGCTCGAAATTGGGCGAAAGGATAAGTGGGGCCCGACAATGGGGGGTCTTGGCTGCTGCAGGTTCGCATTTGGTGGTTACCGGTTCGCCTTTGGTAGAGCCTCACCCTCTGCTGGAAAAAAGGCAACCCCTATGTGGGGATTATAGTCGGTACGTGCCCACCTACCAACCGACAGTTATATAAACGTTCATTTTTCAGTGGGAGGTGCTCATCAGTGCTTATCATGCCCTGCAAGCCCCAGAACCGGCCATTCATACAGAATTCTCACCGCTCTTGTCCCTCCGACGTTCTGGTCGGTGATGAAATATCGATCCGGGCCAGTAGGCACACAGGACCAGGGCGCAAATGGCATCCTCCGGGGTTGGCTCCTGGCAGTTTGTACATAGGACTCGTATTACAGTCGACATAAGCCGCCAGAGTTACACAATATTGTCAGGATCGCTATCTCAATGTATCGTACAGTACACTAGGTGGTACATATGTACTTGCGAATCGGTACCTGAAGAAGACGAATTGCAACATAAAGGAAAGCCGTCTCGATCCGCCATGAAACTCGCCACAAACCTGCCCTGCAGACGTGCTTGCATCCAGGCACCCAGCGTCACCAGTTGTACGGATAGCGCTCCAGTGTCATTGCGGAGTTGTCTTCGCACTCTTGGCGTCAAGAAAACAGCCGGGCTTCTTGCAGGTCTGGATCACAGCGAGCCGTGGATACTGGTTGACCAAGCTACATAGGTAGTATATCACGGACTACTCTGTCTAAATTCCCGGCTTCGCCTTCTTGTCGTAGGTTGGGTCGCCTATCACATGCATTTTGCCCTCTCCTCAATGCCTGGATCATGACATACATAGCACTTTCTTTTCTGAACGTACACAGCTGGGTAGCACTACTTAGTTAAGCTGCCGCGGTCGAGCCATATATACGAAGCGCGTAGACTTTGACACGTACAGATCCTAACTGCAAACCACACAAATGCAGACAGCCAACAGCGCCAATATGCACCCACTCCCTCTGGTAAAGACCGTGAAGAACGCTCATGCCTCAGAAACAGAAAACACAGGAAGCCAAAACTTTACCAAACCGAACACCACCTTGCCCCAATTTCCCAGCCCACCGAGCCGCTACCACCCCACACAACCAATGAACGTACACAAACCCCACCCCGGACCAGTGTTCTAGAAAGCCTTCCCAATCCAAACGTCATTCTTCTCATACTCGACAACAACCTCCTCAGTAGTCAATATCCTTCCCGGCGGTGGCTGCTGCTGCGACTCCTGTCCCTGCTGGTGTTGCAGGTGATGCTGTTGCTGCGACACAGCCGAGACGGCACTGCTCGCCCGACGATGATGGCCGGTACTCAACTGACTCCACCTCCCCAAGCCCAACAGCCCGTTCCCACTTCCATTCCCACTCCCACCTCCCCCCTCAAAGAAATCCTTACTCCACCTCGTGCTCGCGCGACTGACGCTCGTATGCGCGCTCGTGATGACGGTGCTCGTGCGCCCCGTGCCCCGCGTGCCCGCCGTGCCGGTATACATGTCCACCTCATGATAGAAATCCGCCGGCCCCGCGGGCGGCCTCGTGTCGCGGATCAGGGCGCGCAGGATGGGGATCGAGGCCGCGATGATGGTGATGGCGCTCTCGGCGCACGCCAGTATCACCAGCTGCGTCGTCGACTCGGTGAAGTCCGAGTTGCCGATGCCGGGCAGCGTGGTTATTTTCGTTATGGAGGTTATGCCGGCGCTGGATGCAACAAACAGGCTCGAGGTTAGAACAATTGTGGAAGTGGGGAATGGGAAGGGGAGGTGGGTTCAGGGGTATCAGGGATGTGATATGACTTACAAGATTCCCATGCTCATGGCCACGAGGACGCCAAACTTCTCTTTCTTGTTCATGGTCAGCGACCAGATGATCTTCCAGGGGACGAAGGCCAGGACTATGTCCATTGCCCCCGAGTATGCTATACGCAGAGCAAGTCAGCATTCGAGTCTATCGGAAGGTCACAAGTCTCGCGGTGTAAACCGTACCAGAAGTAAAGATGTTGTACCGGATCTGGTACTTCTTCTCCCAGCACGTCCCCGGCAGCTTGGGGTTATATATCTTCTCTATCGGCATGCACTGGCCCCAGGTAAACGCGATGCTGAGCCCGAGCGCGACGTTGACCGAGATGACGATGAACCACACGAACCGCTTGGTCCAGCCGTCGGAGATGCGGAGCACCGTGATGGCGAACGACGTCTTGCTCCACAGCGCGGCCAGGATGGAGAAGGTGCCCGCCATGTTGCTGTACAGCAGGAAGGGCACCAGCAGGTGGAAGTTGAACTCGCGCAGCGGCCGGCCGAAGCCGAGCGTCACTGTGTAGGAGATGAAGCCGCATCCTGTGGCTAGGGAGAGCTGTGTGACATATGTTAGCTTGGCTTGGGTTTTATCGAGCGGGTTATTCTGGGCAGTTTAAGGTCCGGAATGTCCAGTTGTTTTGTGGCTCTCCACGTACCCAAGAAGCTATCAAGATATGATCGTCCCACCATAAGCCACGATGGCGCAGGAACTTGCAGTACACTCGCAGAGCCAGAAACATGGCCGACAGCGCGGTCAAGAGCCAGATGGTGAAGTTGATCTGCGGCCCGTAGTTCTCCGTGCTGATTCTCTGTAACGTCGCTGCCGACGGCGAGCTCCCGTTCATTCCCCGTCCACCGCTATCTGCCATGGTCACGTTGATGACTGTGAAATTCCCGTACCCTGTGCCATTCTGCGGCGAAGACTCCAACGGCGGTGCCGGCGCCGTGAAGTTTCCCAAGAAGCTGCTATTGCTCTCCTGTCTCGGGCTTGAGAACGCGTGGCGGTGGTGTAGGACTGATGTGAGCGCACTTGTTACTGCACTATGCGAATGTGGATGGCGTAAGAGGCCCGACATGACGAGCGGACGAGCGAGTGCGATGACGACGGCGGCAGCAGCGGCGGCGACGACGACGACAACAACGACAACGGGACGTGTATCGAAGCCGGTGTCATTTGCGACGCGGGCGGGTAAAGTGCTGACGAGCGTCCGAAAAGGTTGGAAGAAAGAGGAAAGGAGAGACACAGCCCTTGAAGAGCGGAAAGGGCAGACACGGCTGGCTAAAGAATGGAAGCTCATCCGAAACATTGGATGGCCCGGCTGATGGATCGACTACCCCAGAGGGCTCGTGCGGAACAGGAGCACTGATACTCGCCGGAGAATAAAAGATGGAAAAGGATGGAAAACCAGAAGAGCTGTGGCGATCCGGCAGCCGAAGCCCCAGATCTGGTCGCTCTAGGCATGGTGCGTATAGAAACAGGAGTGGTTCCAAGGTCGGCTTCCGAGAGGACATATAGGGTGAAGGGGTCCTAGGCCTGCTTGTCGCCGGACGACTGGACGATCGAGCTCGTCGTCAGGTGTAGCTACAGCGCAAGGTCCTCACTTGAGTACGCAGGCATGAGAGCCAGGATCCGGGTCCAGACGGGGGCAAGACAGTAGCATGGCCGAGGGTATCAGTATGATGGCACTTGCCAAGGCGACAGGGGAGAGATGGCAGTTTTCCATTAGACCGAATGCAGACGCGATGATGGACGGTAGACCGAGTAGTCTGCCAAAGCAGACAGTCGCGAGCTCGTCGTCGGATTGGCAGTTGATGCTTGGTGCGACGATAGACGACGGTAGCAGGGGCAAGCAGGAGAAAAGAGTGAGAGAGGGCAAAACAGTCGACGAGCGACCAATCGCATTCGACCAAGGCGAGATTCAGCACTGCGGGGAGGAACTCTGCCGTGGCCATGTGGTTGCGATTGACGTGCATCATGCGTCGGAGCCAAGAATGGATTAACGTTGGAAGTTTCACAATGCCCTTCTTTTTCTGTAGACTTTGGCTGCGTTTTGACCCCACCAGGACCACCATCTCAGTCGTAGATCAGACGGCCGATTATTTATGCATTGCCAACCTTGGAAATCGCTGCGTGATTGAAGCTGAAATACGCTTCCAAATACCCTCTTCTGTCCGCATCGTGCTTATAAGCCGTCGATATCATCCGGCTTGGCGTCTCTCCATCCTTCACCGGTCACCCACCTCGTACCTGGTTGGCGACGCTGTTGATGGTCGATGCTCTCTGACTCGGAACCCGTCTTTGGTCAAGCGGATCGAAACTGGAAACAAGCACAGTCACTGAATCACCGAGTCGCATGCGTGTGAATTGCAAAGACTCATCACACCGACTCGACTGTCTAATGCCAAGGGTTCTTCTCCCGAATTTTGATGGTTTTTATCTGAGGCCCGAGGTTAAGGCCATCCACAATCTCCGACTGGAAACTCTACCGTCTCAGCCCCGGGAGACCCACTTCCTCCCGTATGATCCACCATCTCCCGAGTCCCCGGACCCTGCCCCACAAACCCGGAAAGAGAGAATGAGAGTCATCTACATCTTTCCGCGCAGCAGTCATCCACGGCCTATTACACGATACTGACGCCCCAGATTCTACGTCCCTTGTTGTCTCGACCTTTATCTTCCGCTCGGGCCCCGTGAGTAGTCTTGACCTCTCGCTCCTCACCGACAGGGAGGATGACATCCACGCCGTTGGGCAGCCACAGAGGCTGCCACTGTCCCTTCTTGGTGGTCTGAACCTCGACGCAGATAGCAGCCTCGCCAGTGACTGTGTAGGAGATTGTGATCTCGAACAAGTCTGCCTTGGCCTGGCTGCTGATGCCGTCATCCTCCAGCCACGTATTCCGGAAAGTCGAGCTCATCGCATCCGCGTGCCCGAAGACAGGCGGCGGGTAGATCTCAACTCCGCGCCAATCATCCTTCTCCATGCCCGGAAACTCCCCCCTCTCGGCCTCGTTGTCAGGCGTGCAGGTCGTAGGTCTATTCCTGCCGACAGGAACGGCAGAGCCGCAGCGAGCAAGCACCGGAATAGAAGTGTGCCACGTCGACGTGATCTCGTGCCATTTTCCAGACTCTAGGTGCTGATACGGCGCGTTGACGTTGAGGAATCCAAAGTCCTCGCTGGTTGCGGCGTCCGCATTGCCCTTCTTCGGGAGATACACCCGGGCGCTGGTCTTTCCCGGCTCGTACACTCCGGCAATGAGAAGGGCATCGCCAAACCAGTACTGCGTATCTGAACATGTAATTTCTTTTGTCCAGACCTCCGGGTCGGACTCGTAGCCCCAGCCGGTCCAGCGCTGCGGAGGAACGGCTGTGAGGTGGCTGTTGAGCATCTGTGAGTAAGTGTAGGGAATGAGCTCATATCGCCGCTTGATTGCGTCGCGGATGATAGGCGTCGCTGAGGGGAACATCCAGGGCTCGATGACCTCGCCAATTAGGTTGTCATTGGGTGAAGTTTTGAAGCAGTTGATAGTAAATCGAGGAGAATGAATACCGAGCTGGATCCATCTCGTAAGATGTTCTGCGGTGGGTTGAGGGCCTTCAAATCCACCGATATCGTGGCCGTAGGACTGCCTGGTTGTCAGTCTTCTTCTTTGACACTTTCTTCGGTGCAACAAGTGGTGCTTACCTGTAGAAGAGAAAATCCTGCGTTTAACGCCAGTGCATTGCCGCCCCTCATCCCCTCCCAGCTCGTGACATTGTCGCCGCTCCACGACGTGCAGGCATACCTCATCGTCCCCGCCGTAGCGCTGCGCGTCAGGACCAAGGGCCGCTCATCCGGCGCTGCAGCACAGCAAGCGTCGTGAGAGCTCTTGCCCATGAGCTCGGTATGCATCGCACGCCCCCACAGACCAATCTGCCGCTTGTCCATACCCTCCGGAACAGGCACTGTCTCCAGCGCGCATTCCCACGCGTCGCTGAAGATGTTGTACTCGTTGTTGTCGTTCCACATGCCGTCGATGCCCACATCTTTGAGCGCTAGACAGCCCTCGTACCACCAGTCGAAGCCCGCCTTGCTGGTGAAGTCGATGTGGCTCCCCTCCCCGCTCTCGCCGCCTCCGGCACTCCACAGCCTGGCTACTCCGGATCTCCCAGTCACAGGGTCTTTGAAGAAAGCTCCAGCTTCAGACAGCTTGTCATATTCCGGATGGTTGGCAAGCACGTAGGGCTTCACATTGGCCAGTAGACGCACTCCCCTCCGATGACACTCCTTGGTAAAAGCCCGCGGGTCAGGAAACCTGTGGCGATTCCAGGTGAAGACGTTGCGCGTCTTCGGTTCGGCCTCGGCAACAGTATATCCGCTGCTCATCTGGAAGGCTGAGACCGGGATGTCGTGCTTCTCGCAATTGCTGATAAAGTCAACAATGGCATCCGCGGCTCTCGGGTTGTCTTCCATGCTGTACTTCATCCCGCCGCTGACGTACCCCATCATGTACCTCGGCACCAGTAGCGGAAATCCAACTATCCCGGCATAGGATCTGACGACCTCCTCGACAGTCTTGCCGACGATGAGATACTCCTCCAAGCCGCCGTATGCCTGTCGATAGGTCTTATAACTGCCCCACATGCCGTCGATCTCGGAACCGAGCTGCCACGAGCATCGGGAATGGCTGGTAGAAAAGATGCCGACGCATCCTTGCGGAGTGACGTTGATCACCAGGGGAATATGCTTATACAGCGGGTCGGTCTTGTATGCGTCATAGCCGAAGGTGTCGCTGGCGGCGATGAGAAACCCACGACCGCTGAGGTCCATGGGCCCGGCCTTCTCCCCAAGTCCTACGTGTAGAGTGTCCTTTTTGTAGGTTGTGTAGTGTGCAATGCCATGGTCGTCGATGGCATAGGACCGGAAGTGCAGATCGCTGTGCAGCGCCTTATGCTGTCCTTCGATGAAGAGCGAAATAACCGGTGCGTTAGACCACCCGAGAACAGCTTTGACTGTTCCAGTACTGATGGTCTTGACACGTGTACCGGCATCGGCGGAGACCTTGATAGAACCAGGTGGGAGGTCGACTTGCAATCGTTGAGCACTCGGATACGGCGGTATAGGGTGTGTGGGTGACGAGAAGGTTGTACGGAAGACATTAGGCCGGATGGCCTCGAAGGTAAAGTCAACCGGTTCGGCGAGAACCTGGTCTGTCGACCGCAGCTTGATGGATGGGCTCGAACTCAGGGCAGTGGCGTCCTCGTTGAGGATGTACTGAGCGGGCACACGCTCATGTTGGTGCAGCATGTTGCCTTTATGACCTTGCGGACCGTTTTAATGATGTGGTAAAAGAGCTAGGTTCCATCTACGGATACGCATACCCTCTGTACAGAACACAGGTGATGGTTTGTAGAACGAAAGACTACAGCTCAGGCAGTAGAGCAAAGAGAATCATTCAGTGTACTCGAGGTAAGACCGCTCAGCGTGCTCGCTCATGGAACCCAATGCAATTAAGAAGGAGCCCGCTCGACTCCATCGGCAATTGCTTTCCAGGTCATCGGACATTCCATGTCAGTCTGTTGAGGGGTTCACGACCGGATCAGACTGCAAAGTGGAGCATCCCGCGGGATGGCGGCGTCCGCATTAGTAACGGCTACGGGCCTGGGCACCGGCCGGTGCCCGTGAAGTTCCTTTTTTGAGCGGGGACGCCCAGGATTAGAAGCAGGAAAGCTTCGGAACACCGCATAGTGAGCATTATAGATGTTCAATGCAATAACTTGACGCTCGTATGCTCAAGGGCAGAACCGCAGAACCGCAATACGCCTGTACGGGAAGAACGTGATGACCACCGCCCAGAATAGCAGATGCTGTCTTTCCGTACGTAGGGACGTCCACTACCCGTCGCTCCACTCCTCCCAAATCAGGGGTGGCATGGACGCATCACAAAATCCCATAGGATTAGGGCCGGCCAGAAGATTGGCGCGGGCAGGGCAGCTGCAGGTCCTCGTCTCATCTGTGAGACGCCATCGGCCATTGACAGCCAAAAGGAAATGACGATGAAGGCAGCATTGAAGATCAGCTGACTGCAGCCTTTGAAGGACCCCGCTGTTCACCTGACCACGGCGTCGCATAACTGGCCAAACGGGCACCTCGACAGGCCGACTTCGGCTGCGGAGCAATGATCCAGCAGATAACACGTGCCCGTGTTCCAAAGCCCGCGTTGGTTCGAACGAGTAAACGCGATTGTTCGAACAAGTGCTGGAATAGAAACGGCAAATCAAGGGAAGCCAGATATGATATGCGATAGCCGACGAATATGGCGAATTCGTGGTATGTCTCACAACGCCAGATAACCATAAGAAGACCCCATAAACGTGAGTGTCTTTCCGGGCTCAAGTCCAGATGTTTGGAGTGCTCACTGCAGCCTCGAGGGCCAGAGAAATTGGAGAACGTCGACGAGAGGAAAAGAGGCTGCTCCAAGGTCTGAGAGGCATCACCAGTGGCCATTTTGAGCACTCTCTTCTTACAAAATGGACCGCCGCTGGTACTAAACAGGTCGGCACATTCGTCTCAGAATGAGAAGAAAGAGAACATCATATGCATACCTAGCCAGAAGATGTGGCTGCTTGTCGCAGATTTAAAATCCGTTGAAATGTCGTCCGCTCGACGCCAAGCGGGACATCAAGGTAAGCTTATCAGCAAGCGTTCCAGGGCTCCTGGCCAAGCGAACCAGACTTGCCATTTCAGGCTTAGCGATACTTTAATCGGGGTACAATGGTACTTACATATGCCGCCTTGATGCTGTGACGATCTCCCCTCCATCAATCCTTCAGGATAAGCTACGCAACTATGACATGTGTCTGACTTTGGCCGTATCTGACACACCATAAAGTCACTCTCTCCTCCATACAGCTTACTAGGTCTACCTTCATTGGGACTAACCTGTTCAAGCGTCTGTGGCCACGCGACCGGCATCTGCCGATCCCACTCCAGTTTGCTCGCACATACGTGGCTGCCGACATTTTGGAGCGGTCGATCGGCAGGTTGTGTAGCAGTCTGTCCGGGGAACCAGAGAGGCCGCCCATTACTATCCAGTCTATTGGTCACGTCTCGATCTGAGACTATGACTTGACTCTTGATAAGACAAAAGGATTCCCCAAACCTGCAATGTCTACGCCGTCCCCGCCTTCGTCTCTATTAACAGCCCTCAGGTCTCTCCTGCCGGCGTCATCGCCTCCAGATCATCAATACCAGCAGTTGAGGACCGGAGAAGACGAGGCGGCCATGTCTCTGGCGCCCGCTCCAGCTTCGCCATCAACCGACGCCAGCACAAATAAGGGTGGCGTCGAAACGATCGAGAACGCCCCCCGAGCATCAACATCTCGGCATGGCGGCCACAAGCTCGACGCTGCCGCCGAACTTCTTCGGAGAGTTGGCCGTGATGCGAGTGACAGAATCGTTGTCTCTCCGGTCGACGACAAGCGTGTCTTGAGAAGGATAGACCTTGTAGGTTCCTCCCCTAATCTTGCTTGCCTTTGAGCGAGTAAATATCTATCAAAATGTAATTGACGTTCCTCCTCCAAGGTAATCTTGCCCCTGATGCTAGGCGTCTACTTCCTCCAACAACTAGACAAGGCCACCTTGGCATATGCCTCCGTATTTGGCCTGATCGAGGACACAGGCCTAGTAGGCGACCAATACAGCTGGCTAGGGTCCATAGTCTATCTCGCCCAACTCGTGGCACAACCCGCGGTAGCCTGGCTACTCGTCAAGCTCCCGATGGGAAAGTTCAGTGCAACGATGGTGTTGTTCTGGGGCGCCACACTCTCCTGCATGGCCGCGGCGCATAACTTCGGTGGCCTCCTGACCGCCCGCTTCTTCCTCGGCACCTTTGAGGCCAGCATCGCGCCCGCCTTTGTCGCTATCAGCCAGATGTGGTGGAGGCGGCGGGAGCAGACGGTCAGGGTGGCGGCGTGGTACAGTATGAACGGCATAACGAACATGTTTGGGAGTCTCATCACTTATGGTCTTGGTCATATCCACGGGAAACTCAAGAGTTATCAGGTATGCGACAGCTTGACGCTGCGGTACATCCACAACTTTGCAGGCCTTTTCTCTAACGCAGAGTAGATCATCTTCCTCTTCTTCGGCCTGATAACCGCGGCCTTCTCGGCTGTCATGTTCATCTTCATGCCGGACTCACCTGTTGAGGCAAAGTTCCTCAAAGACGAGGACAAGCTCATCGCCATCGAACGTCTGCGAGCCAACAACATGGGCGTGATGAGTCGCGAATGGCGAAATGACCATCTGAAAGAGGCTCTGCTGGACGTGAAGACCTGGTGCTGGTTCGCCCTAATGCTCAGCATATCCATACCATCCGGAGGAATCTCAACCTTCGGGCCCCTCATCGTCCAGTCCTTCCAATTCGACTCCTTCGAAACAATCCTCCTAAACATCCCCTTTGGCTTCGTCCAGCTCGTCGCCACCATGGGAGGCGCCCTCCTCGCCATGAAGATCAAGCGCAAAGGCCCCGTCATCGCCGGGCTATGCATCCCGCCCATCGTCGGCTGCGTGATGCTCATGGTCCTCAAGCACGACGGCACCCACAAAGGCCCGCTACTGGTCGGCTACTACCTCATCTCGGTGTATCCCGGCATCAGCCCGCTGATCTACTCCTGGGGGTCGCAGAACACCGCCGGCGACACCAAACGGAAAGTCACCAACGCCATCTTCTTCATCGGCCAGAGCGTCGGCAACGTCGTGGGCCCGCAGCTCTACACCACGGCCGAGAAGCCGGAGTACAGGCGCGGTCTGCGCAGCAACCTCGCCTTGTTTATTGTCATTATCGTTATTGTCGCCATGACTACTGCCTATTTGGCGTTGCTGAATAGAGGTCACGCCAAGAGGCGGGTGGCGTTGGGCAAGTCGGCGGTAGTGTACGACAATTCTCTCGATTCGGCTGAGGAGATCGAGGCCAGGCGGCAGGCTGCCGGTGATGTCGGTGCTGCGGATGGAAACCCCGACAATGGAGACAAGGCGTTTGAGAATATGACAGATCTGGAAAATGAGGACTTTGTCTTTGTGTACTGAGTACGATAGATCATTTTTTATCGCACACATCTGATTGGTTTCACTGTACACCAGCTTCTACTAAGCCAATTCTAAACTATATTCATGGGGCCATGCAGATTAGAAGTCATCTCACCGCGACGCCTTGTGCCAAAGCCGGCTGCCAATCTTATGCTCATTTCCTAATAGGCGTCGAAGTAACGGCGCTGTCGGCGCTACAAGTTCGCAAAACAATATGACACATGTAGGAGTAAGACAGATGCCGCCTGACTTAGGTGGTACTGTGCTACGGACCTACGGCATGTGACATCTTATTTTGTTTTAGACGGATTGATGTGAGATGATATATGAGAGCCAGATATATGTTCGTTAACGTGATGCTAAGTCGCTGGAACAATAGGGGTTCTATTTTCAAACGTAGTCGTCGGTCTGATAAGTAAGCTATCTCGTTCGAAGTTGACGTCGAATCGTCTATGAGATGACAATTACACTAGGGAGTTCAACTCATCCGCCATCATAAGAACTCACCATCTTTTACTGGTTATGTAGTCGTTGTATAGTCGTACACTCGTGTCATCAAGTGTTCAAGTACTCATCATACTCAAATCATGAGCTCATTATAATCAAGTAACATTAATATTATTCCAACTAACGTACTCATAATTTCATATCCAACACCCTTTCGGGATAATCAAACATGACACAGACCCAACCTCAGTCAGAAACCTCCTCCCCCCACTCCAACACGAGTGCTAACGATCCCATAACCAAATGGTCGCCCCTCTAGCACCCGCACGAAGCAAAGTTCGCATCACAATTACACCCATGCGCAGCGTACACCCACCCTGTAAGCCTATTCGCGATATCGCTAGCGTAGCAGTGCGTCGCGATACCGCACTCGAGGCGCGTGCTCGAGTCGATGGAGCCGCTGTTGTAGATGCGTGCCGCTTTATAAAACGCCTGGTCGGCCGTCGTGCCGGCCTGGTTGATGCAGTTGGCCAGGCCGTCGCCGCTCGACGTGCCCGCCGTGCCCTCGCGGATCATCTGCGTGATGGTGCTCGTCGGGCACGGGTTCTGCACGTTGCCGTTCTCGTTGCACGTGCCGGCGCCGTTGTGGTCTTGCATCAGGCCCGGGTTCTGAAATTCTCTTGGTTAGCTGTCTGTCTGGGGCATGTGATGTAAACGATTAAAAGGGTCACTTACCCGCACACCGTAGTTTGTCGTCGGGACGCGGACGCAGCCGCCGCTCTCCTGGATCATGACGGCCAGGATGAAGCGGTGGTCCACACCGGTCTCGCCAGCGACAGTCTGAATGGCGTCCCAGATGGCACCCTGAGGGGATGTTAGTCAATATCTGGGAATTAGGGTCCACATGCGGCGTGTCTTACAACTTCAGGACCGCTGTCGTTGGGGACACCCCAGCTAGAGCATGACGAGAACATAATGTTCTTGTTGTTGTTGAACATGTTCTCGAAGCTTACCCACTGGCTCCTCTGCGGCCAGCCTTCATTGGCACGTCCAGCTCCCTTCACAAAAAAGGGTTAGCGACGACATATCGCATCAGGGGGCATCGAGAACATACCCAGTACATAGTGTACTTGTCCACACCGTTACCGACACCATCTTGGATGTTCGAGTTATCGAACCGAGCAAGAGCCGAGTTGGAGACACGCTCGCCGACCGCCCTCGCGACGGCCAAGACGCGGGCGCCGAGCTCGCTCGTCGTCTTGGTGGCGTTGACGGCCTCGGTCGAGGGCTGGTAGTTGCCCGCCTTGTGGCCGAAGTAGGCCGGCGAAGTGGGCGCAGCGGCCGGCTTAACGGTCACGGTCGGCGGGAAGGGGGTTCCTTCGACGCACGCGACGGCCGCGAGGAGGGCAGAGATGAATGCCTGGACGTTATGTGTCAGCCTACATGTCCCGGACTGGGGAAGGAGGATAGGAAGGAGGGAGGCTAACCAGTTTAGCCATTGTGATGTGTCCTGTGGGTTAGTACTGCCGGCGGGTGGTGCTGTTGTCGTGGGCGGAGGAGGCCTTGTCTGTCTGTGCTGCTGAACGGGATCACATCTCGACGGCGACGAGACATGGCTCCTTTTATAGACTTCGTGAGAGATACCGTGATAGTGTCGCTAAGGTGTTGAAGAGAGGTATATGCTAGACTCTAGGCGCCAGGCTACCATTCGGAGAAACTAAACTAGTCGCCGGCATCCCCTGACATCTAGCTATCTCTCCACACCTAGTCCTGAATAGCATCATGTACCCCGGACGAATGGTGGGGTGCACCTTATTGGACGGATATTACGGTCGAGGGCGTGGTGCTGCTGTCGAAACCAGCCCATGCTACGCTAGGTCTAGGGGGTTAGGTCTGCCCCGCCCGATCCTACCGCGACATGGTGTGAGCTTCTTCATGTTAACGTAACATAACATAACCCGCCGAATGTCTGGACTGGAGCGATAGACTGTGCCAAGACCATGAATCTTCAGCTTCACTATCGATGATGATGATGGTGAGATGCTCACGCCTCAAGTCTCGGCACGGGGTGTGAACGGTTTGTGGCGGCTCGCGTAGAGCAGCGTGCATGGGATGACTGATATTGTTGAATAAGCTGCAGCAGCTTTTTCAGCCGCCCGTCAGAAAACATAGATGAGGTAGGGCATGAATGTGTAAGCAACATACTCCCTATGTGCCACTTCCTGTCGGTTGTCGACTATCGGACGAGGCTATGACCCGTTACAGCCTCTATTGTTGCAATGTTCAGTATGGAAAGCGGTACGTGGGGTGATACAGCCAAGGACGTTGGGTTGCGTCCAGTTGCAAGAGGGTTGACTGGCTGACTACGCACCGGCAAGAAAGTAGGGTCTATTGCGCTCTGTTGAGCAGTCAGGTACCCTCAGGCTGCATGTGAGAACCCCTCTCTGCTACCGTGCCCGGCGTGTCTGTTAGGGGGTAACACCGCTGTAGACGCCGAAGAATGGCAGAGTGCAACCCCCTTTTTGGCGCTGTTCTTCAACTAGGAGACTGCTCCGCCCCTGCAAGGGAGATAAGATACGATCCCACGAATCAGCCCCTGAGCGCATTCTGAGGGGACGGGAGCTAATGCAGGTGGTTCAAGTAGCGGGAAAACCTCATTGCGACCTCACTCGGTCGAACGAACTCCCCCTGGACGATTAGTCAGGAGACTGGTTCCTGGTGGGCGACCATTTCCCCACTGACACGTTCCTCGTCAATCTTCGGTGCCTGTTTTCTAAACCGGGGTATCAAACGGGTGCGGCACCCAATGCCGTGCGAAATGGTACGTGCAATGTCCGAACAGGAAGGTTGCTCGAAAGCCGAGACGTGATCCCATCTTTATCGCTATGACCGAAATGGGATAGGAGGAATGGGTCCTGAAAAGCTTATTTCCATCGGGCCGTGTTGCTGTGTATCACGGTAGGTGGAAAAAGGCACCTATGCCCGAGATCCAGCAATGCCCTGCAACGGCGACGGGCGCCTATTCGGTCAATCGTATACTGGAAGTTGTAATACAAGCATTTCTGCCCACTCTCTCCTGACAATGTCTCTCCTGGCAAAAGAAAAGATCTCGCTTGCCATCCTGCTTACCACGGTATCCATCGCTTCAATGTGGTGTAATTAAGAAATGACCCATAGTCGGATATACCGACTTGTGGATTCGTCTCCAGGTACGAGCCCTTGCCATCGATCGTGCCGTCACTGTCAGATTCTTGTTAATTGCGTGCATGCTGACACGATGGAACTTTTGTCGACACCTGTGTGGCTAATATGCCGGCATCGGTTATCGGGATGACCAAGGTCCCAGAATAGACAGGGGTACATCTCGATATCCCGGTAAAGACCCGTGATACCCCTCCAATTTGCAAGCCTGAGACTAGACTAAAGTCTACCCTATTCTCATCAATCGCCCCTCGGCGTCATTAGGTAAAAACGGCACAACGAATCAATCCGGGTCAGCTTACCAGTCATGCCATCCATACATAGTAGATTCCAAACTCAAGCGTCCTATCCAGCTTCAATCCCACCCCCCCAGGACCCTTTAGTCATCCCATATCACCCTCATCGTAACCGGGAAAGGCCACATCGAACCCCAGTCCTCCCGCAGATAGACATAGAAACCCCCCGGTCTCGGCACCTTCTTGAGTTCGCCCTGCGGGCCCGGCACGCGCCGAACGTTGCGCCGCCGGAAGAGAGCCCGAAACATCTCCGTGATGGCGACCTGGCTCGCCTCTCGGCCGAGGCAGCTGTGCGGCCCGGCGCCGTAGTGGATGTACCGGTCCAGAGGCCGACGCGGGTTCACGGTATCTGGCTCAGGGAACCGTGTCGGATCCCTTGCTGCCGAGACCTATATTCATGATAACCTAGTTAGACAAGACACAACACACAAGAAACTCGCAAGTCTGCGAATGAGGCCCGGGGTTTGGGGCAACTTACAAAACTGACAAACACCCGATCCTTAGGCTTAACCTCCACCTCCCTCCCATCATCCTCCCGTATCGTATCCCCCACCGCCGCCTCGCGGTACGACCCAAACGTCCCCGCAAGCCTCACGCCCTCCATCGCATACCCCAGAAGCAGCGCGTCCGCCTCCTCCGACTCCGGCAAGTTCGCCACGCGGTGTATCTCAGCTAGATACCCCGCCCCCTTGTCCGAAAGGTAAAAGTCCACCGCCTGCGCAAACACCTCCGCCTGGTTGGGCACCATCGCCCCGGCGGTGGGCAGGATCTGGCTCCACGCGATGTCGGACGTGCTCAGCCCGGACTTGGCCAGGCCCTTGATCAGGTTGACCCCGTAGGCGCGGAGAGGGTCTGTCTTGGCCGGCGAGGAGGTGAACAGGCCCCTGAGGCCGAAGCCCGTGGCGATCTTGACGTTGGTCTCGATCAGCTTGCCCAGCTGCTGCGCGACCGTCTTGGCTGCTTGGCGGAGGGGGAAGGACTTGGCGGGGTCGATGTCGAAGAAGATGGCGACGAAGATCAGTGCTAGTACGGTGTAGAGCTCCTGCTCGGAGTAGATGCCCTTAGGGTTGTCTTTTGTCTTGAGCGGTAGGTTGAACATTCGCGCGGCGAAGTGCACGTGAGCGATATTGCCCACGTCGCGGATGATGTCGACGTGGGTTTGGCCGGCCAGCTTGTAGCTTTTTTCGACGAGCAGCTGCTCTGAGATTTGCTTGTAGAAGGTCTTGAGGTGCGTCTTCCAGCCGTCGCGGTAAAGCATTGCGGCCATGCACTTCCGTTGACCGGCATGGAATGAGCTGTCACCTGATAGCATGAACTTGGCTCCGCCGGTGCCCATGAGGAACTTGAAGCCCTCGCCCCAGATGGACTTGTACTTATCTTGATTCTCTAGGACGTGCTTGGCGCCACCGTAGGAGGTGATATTCACACGAGGAGGTGTGAAGGAGGGTGGAGAGAAGTCGAACATATGAGCGCGGTTAAGGTTGGCCAAGATCTTGCGGTTCTCCGACGGGATGACCATGGGATAGTGCGCGTAGACCGAATTGCCTTTGAAGTGCCTTGGAAAGGCGTTGAGGAAGAGCTTATAGAACGTGCAACCGTGATTGACATTCAAGTCGTACTGGACTTCTGTAAAGCCCCAGTTCGTCAGCGAGCGCGAATTATAGTCGATCGTGTAATGTCTGTCGCCGCGGACGAGGACGACGGCATCACTGAGCACGACTCGTGAAATAGTGTACGTAGGTGCGATTCCAACACCGGGTACCATAGGCTTCTTGGCTTCCTCAGCCACAATGCCGGGATAGAGCTCGACAAAGTCCGTGTGTCCGTACAGATGACGGAGCTGATCTGCGACTTGCGGATCCGAGTTTATATCCTCAAACCTCTCGTAAGGCTTGAGGCCGAAATGCTTTCTGAATTCGTTCAAGCCGGCCACATTCCACTTGCGGCCCTGAATGATGCCTAGTATTTCGATAGCTCGCATCGATGCTGGCACGTTTCTAGCGCCAAATGACCCAGCGCAGTCCTCGATGGAAGAGGCGATACACTCTACAAGGTCGTCGTCGCTGAATTTACCATCGGTGCCGCGCTGGAAACCACCGAAGACTCTGTCTGCTGGGTCATCGGGGACACTCCGCTCGAACTTGGAGAAGCCCATGACCAGCTCCGGGATTGCAATCTCGTCGGCTGGTTTACCGAATATCTCATAGTAGAAGTCTCGGATCCACTTGTCATCCTTCTCTGAGATACACGAGTGCCATCTGTAGCATAAGTTGAACTGTTCTGCCATCAGCAAGTGTTGGTCATGACGTCTATAATCCAGAGGCTTACCTCGGCGGATACAACATTGCCCGTCCCTCGTTCAGCACCTTTCTTGGTGCCCACGTCGACTCCTGATTCTTGCCTTGGGTCAAGCGTCCACGTAGTATCACAGCGGTTCAGCTATTGATTTCATTAGTCAACTTCGATACAAGGAAAATTCGGAGTGATACTCACATTGATGATATTCCGTACATAGTCAATGAGCGTAATCTACGAATGAGTCAGCTAAGCGAGATGGATTTCACCAGACACCTGACTCACATTGATGTAGAGGCCCGACGTGACCAGTCGCGCAGTCTGGAAGAGGTCTTCATCGTACTTCTTCCATCCGGCGGCCTTCTTCTCCTCGTCAAGCTTGTCAGACGGAGGAGTAAAGCGGCCACCTTCATTGATAGCAGCCAGATTCTCAGCAACATGGTTGTGAAAGCGGTTGAACATTATGAGAATGACGCTGACACCCGGGGGCATTCCCAACAAGCGCTTATCAGCATAGGTGTCAGGCTTCAGCTTGCCGTCCTTGAAAGTTCGAACTGTGTCTTGCAATTCCTGATTGCTTCCATACAAGGGCGACAGGTCAAGGTATGACGATGTCTTGGACTTGGACATATCCGGGTAGTCCGTCCAAAAGAGGTCTTTCATTTGTTAGGCTCCGCTACTTGCGTCTTTCATAGGAATACTTGGTCGGTTACATACCGTGGATGATGATGGCAGCCCAATACCACAGTACGCTTGAAACATTGTTGGGATGCTTCTTGTATTCGGTTCGCTTCATGACTGAGTCGAAAACCAGGCTAGGGTCAGGAAGGGCTCCGGGAGGAACAATACTTGGTCGAACTGAGCGGGCGTAGGTGGTGCCGGCAGCGCCGAGTTGGGGTAACATGATGTTCTAGACTGCCTTTAGTAACGGCCACCTGCAACGGCATGACCATTTTCAGGCCAATTGGTCGTAATCAACGAAATCAAGGCGCGATGGCATGACACATGCAGACACGTCAAGGAGTTTTGGAGCTTGATGCTGAACTCACATTAAATGACCCATCTGCCCTCCTATACATGTATTTGTCCCCGACGTAGATCATGGGAGGGTGATCAAGCGAATTCCATAGCTGGGCAATGAAGTCATCTGTGAGCTTCACTCGGTTCTTCGAGCCATGAGGGAGCTTAGCCACGAGCTGGATGGTACGCTCCATGATCATGGTCTTGTCGTCGGAAATCCCATCGCCCTTGAGTTTGGCCTTGATTACTTCTATGAGGGTCTTCACATCTGGCTGGTGTGAGTGATGAACGTGTCCATTCGAGAGAGTGATTCAGTCTTACCCTTGAGCTTGATCACCTTCAGGTCCTCCCTCAACCCCGTCTGCATTTTGGATGTATTGTATGTCCCATCGCCGTTCTGCGTAGGTAGTGGCCGCCTTGAAGCTGTGATGAGTTGTCCAAATGAACGAAAGGCTTCTTCTATGCCCGGTCGATTGGCAGGCACGGATCCACCATTCTTGCGAGTGCTCTTGGACGGAGATTCCGGTTTGTACTCTTTGATATACGAAGAAGAACCGACCACCTCACCGCTGCCGTTAGTGCCGGGCGAGTGTACCTTGGTGGGTGGAGAGTCCATCTTGACAGTGGGCGCTTAGGAAGATACCGTCGGAAGTCTGTCTTTAGCTCTCGCTATCTCCTCTTCTAAGACTGTAAGCCTTGTCGTAGTATGCAACTTATGAGATCAGAGGGCCATGTCTGCAAATGCAAATTTGGATTGAGGACTGAGGTCAGTGGCCGGGGAAAGGAGGTAAGAGCATAAGAGAGAAAACAGAGCCAGTTTCAGGAAGAGAAGGTCTCCATGGTAAAAGTAACGACAATCATACGGCTAGTCTAGGACTAACATGCTAACGAAGGCTATTCCTGCGATTAGTACTTGTGGATCACGTCTCACAAGGGTGTACGTGGTACTGCCAGTTGTCACCAAGCGCTTCGATAGGCGGAGCGATCGTCCAAGGGTAGGCCCCTAAATGACGGAACTCGACAGCCGGCAGTCTAGGTTTGATGAATGAAGTAACTTACTTGTTGAGCCGTGGATTGCCAGAACCCCGTACACAGAGCTCCGCGGTCGTGAAGCGTGATGCATGACCGTAAAAGCCAATAGTACGACGCGGTGGCGTACCTGAACGACGCTATCACCATGCATGTTTTATCGTAGCGACCGGCAGGGTCCACAAGTGCTCGGGTCCTGCCCGCCGATCCCACCCAGCGACCGAAAGAGGCAGTAGAGATCTTTCTGACTGGACCTGATTCGATTTCTTTGGGAGGCTAGTGATCTGCCAACGATGATCATCCATAAGTTGGCCCGGAGAGCTCTGGGCTTCGGATCCCCATGAAGGGGGCTGGAAATGTGAATTCTTTTTGTAAACTGCAACATGTGCATTTGTTGGGTGGTGAGGGTGAGGGCGATCACGTCGATCAGACATAACTACCGGCATGATACCGCGGTCAAGCCATCATTTTTTTCTTCTTCTTTTCCTTTGGTTATCGTCAGGATGATGAAAAAGCCACAAAGTCAATCGAGATCTCAACAGATCCGTATTCTCGCTCGCGATCAACGAAGATCACTGCACTCGTCGATCATCAACCACGGGGAAGAGAGCAGTCCAGATATGCATTGGGGGCGGAATGGACGCGCAGATCATCGTCAGCTGGTCCCAGAGTGCAGCAAGGGAGATATGTTCAGCTGTGCAAGAGAAAGCCACCGCTGCAGATACAAACCCACCGCGGCAGATCTGATTCGGCGGACGGTCATGCTGGCCGGTGGCATTGTGACCGGCCGGCGGGGTACGGCAGAGGGCATTGTCCTCCTCCTAGCCGAGAGAGACATGGTGGTGGACCTGTCTAGCTCGGAAGGATATTCACAAGCCGGTGATGTCGTAAAGTTAGAATATGTGCATGTGCAGTGACTTCACGAGAAAAGCTGGGATGGAATGAGGTTAAACTGAACCTCAACATCGAGGATGGATCGCTATACGTACAGTAGACATACTTGGTACTTCGAGTTAGTGGGGTAAAGATGGGCTGGTGGGGTAAGCGGGATGCCCTATGAGGCGAGCGGCCCGCCCATTTAGGGTGCTTGCTAGGGGCGATCAATGTTTCTGCATTGTGTTTTCTTTTGCAACCTTTGACATCCAATCGGCATCCAAGCTGCACAATGGCTTTCGTCTCGACGACTCCAGCCCTCCACAATTCGCGTGCTCGACGGCCCAGTGCCCTCGAAAAAAGCAGTACACCGCCAACTTGGCCCGGCAAGGGATGGCCCGCAGAGGATTCTTGACCTCGTTGCCCTCGTCATTACTGGCCAGTTAGTTCACATGAGATCGCCGACCTTCATACCGCAATGCCGATCATCGTTCCGTAGGACTGCTTGTCGTCGTGGGTTCTCCTCGCAACTTGTGTCCGATTTTTGTCTGTGGATAGCAGCTCTGTTGAGCCCGCATGAAGTGGCGCCATCTCTTTCCCCGTGGTCTCACAGGTCCAACCACGGCCGATGGAGCTATCTGCTTTTGGCCGAGACAGCCTATCCGTACACGGCACTGATCATCCTTCTCTGTTCAACCGTTCATTCGCGGTCTTCGTCTGTTGCGTCGAGCTGAAGTCATCAGTAAAGAGCCACCCCATCCCGGCGCCAATCATTGCAATCCGCCCACCGCTGATGTATTCCGGAGGTGCAGTGTGGACCTCCTGGTTGAAGCACGGGAGAAATGAGAAGAACCTCGGGGTAATCTGAGAGAGCATCCGTCATAGCTCTCGCAGGTCCAGCCGCAGGTGCTACTAAAGGGTGCGCCGGGAGAATGGTGTGCTGCCGACGTGTATCATTCCTCGGATCGTTGTTCGTGCGTCGGCACTGTTCTCTCTTCCATTCTCAGCCATCCGCCGCCCTCCTTGGTCAAAGCCTCGCGAAGAATGGATAAAAGTCACCTGGTACCGTCCACTCCTGATCGACCTCATCCTCTTATCGACCAGAGTGATGAGTCTGCTAAGGATTACTCCACGGCTCACGTTTTCACGAAGCCCGTCACCTCAATGGCAGACCCAGGAGCGGCTTACGGGCCCAGGCCTAAGCCTCGGAAACTAGTCCTCTGCTTTGATGGTACGGGCAACAAGTTTAGAGGGGACGACTCTGACAGTTCCATTCTCAAGATCTATAGAATGCTTGACCGGACCGCCGACGACCAGTGTGAGTGACATTCGAACTTGCCTGTCTCGGAGCCTTGTTGACTGAAACTGATCCAGATCATTACTACCAACCGTAAGTGAACACACTGCAAAGCTGTGCAACAGCAAGCCGAAGCATCACGCATAGTCGCTTATATTCGACAATGACATAGTGGAATCGGTACGTACGTTGTCTCCAACCGTCTTGGTAGGAAGGGCATCCGTCGCCGGATATCTTCATGGTATGCCAAGACGAAGGACAGCATGATCGGCTCGTCCTTCGACCAGCACGTCGTTGGCGGCTACCGCTTCCTGATGCGCTTCTACAGCATGGGAGACGAGATCTACATCTTCGGCTTTTCGCGAGGGTAAGCTTCCCCCCTGGCATGAAGTCTACTAGCGACGAGCTAAAACTGGGAAGCGCTTACATCGCTCGATTCCTCGCCGAGATGCTGGACTACGTCGGCCTTCTATCTCACGGCAACGAAGAAATGGTATCCTTCGCCTGGAAGGCCTTCAGTCAGTGGCAGTGCCGGCGGTCAGACAGCTCCTCCGAAGGCGTCAAGAAGAAGCATGACATGTACAGATTCCTCAAGGGCTTTCGGGAGACCTTCTCCCGGCCGGTCCGCCGGATTCGCTTTCTCGGCTTGTTCGACACCGTTAACTCGGTACCGCGGTTCGAGGCCGCGTGGATGGAGCGGTCTAAGTTCCCCTACACGGCGCGTAGTTCGGCGAAAGTCATCAGACACGCCGTCAGTATCGATGAGCGCCGCGCCAAATTTCGGCAGGACCTGATCTACCAGAGTAACAACGCCAAGAAGCACCGCAGGCCGCTCCACGACCAGGCGCGGGAGAAAATGCACGAGGCCCACGACAAGTACCGCGGTACTTCTACCGCCGGTAGCGCCGACGATGGCGCGAACCAAAAGCCCAAGGCGGCACCTCAGCGCGGCCGTCACCCCACACTGACTGTTCAGGGTCCTGGAGGTGATGACGACGAGCCTGTCCGATATCGAGCTCGTTCCAGGTCGACGAGGGCAGAACGATCGCGCTCCCGAGTCGCTGCTGCAAAACGTGCGGGAGACGATGGAGCCTCGGACACGACATCTCACGCGGGGCCACCGACTAACTACGCAGAGAGCGACTGCTCCGACGAGGACGAGCAAGACATCGAAGAGGTCTGGTTCGCCGGCGGACACGGAGACGTCGGTGGCGGGTGGGAGGTCCCTCCCGACGGCAAGAGCGCCAGCCACGTGCCCCTTGCCTGGATGGTGCGCGAGGCGATGCGGGCTGGGTTGAGCTTCGACATGGACAAGGTGATGGCCATGGGCTGTGCTGACTGTGAGGAGGAGCTCGAGGACGAGTACGAAGACGCTGAGAACGAGCGATCGCCGCAAGCCAGACCCGACGGCAGTGCACTCAACAACGGCTCGAACCATCCTGTCGACGTCCCAGACATCACGATACGCAGCCCATCAGGGAGCTCACCAACCATGCTAAACGAACCCGTCTTCGAGGACCAAGACTTTGCCGCCGACAGCAGCACCCCTCCCAAGCCCGATCCAGCCCACGACAGCCACCTTACCCCATCCGGCCCCTCCTCCCGCTCCCCCACCGCAGAGAAACACCGCACCCACACCTTCCACTCCCTAATGTCCAAAGCCCACACGGCCCAAATCCACGACTGCCTCTCCTTCAACAGCGGCCTGCCGCACCCCTCCGTCCTCGCCTGGAAGATAATGGAGTACCTCCCCTTCCGGCGTATGGACCTGCGCAGCGACGGGTCCTGGACGCCGATCCGGTGGCCCTTGCCGAGAGGCGAGGTGCGCGACGTGCCGCGCGACGCGCGCGTGCACGGCAGCGTCGTGCGGCGCATGCGGGCCGACGAGACGTACCGCCCGGGGAACCTGATCGTCGGCGGCGGGGGGAGGGGGTGTCGGCGGGCGCCGCCCGAGTACGGGATCGGGGAGTGGGTCTGCGTGGCCGAGGAGGGGGATGTGATTGGGGAGGTGTGGATGCGGAGGAGTGTGGTGGAGGGGAGTGATGGGGAGGGGGAGGGGGAGAAGTAAGGGGGTTGTTTGTTGAGGTGTTTGTGGGGTATAAGATGCTGATGATGGTGGTGACGTCTATTATGAAGCAGGACTGCTTATGATGGCGAGACTCGATGATGTAATGCTAGGAGCAAGTTGCTGGTGGAGAGGCATTGATCATCCGGATGGCAAGAAACTTATGTACGCCATCCTTTAGTAGTTTAGGATGACACGCAGATACAGACGAGGTTACAGAGGTGAACAGTATTGGAAGTCGTTGTAGACGATGCCAAGACTAAGTTATAGCGACGTAGTTCTTCAGACTAACACTGCAGCCAGCCCATCAACGCAACCAGTCACATACACACCCGAGGGAGACACAGCCCCAGGCCAAACAACGAAACCGAGCTCATATTCAGACAAATAGACTAATCCATCCCACGCCAAAGCCAGTGTAAGATTCTCAAAACCACCAATGCGTAGCCTGTAAGTTTGTACGACGATACTTAGGGAAAACGCCTCCTCGAGCCCAGCAGACCGCAAGCAATGCACACAAGAGCAATATACTCGTACAGGCCGTAAACATAGTCTCCTCCGAGGGCAGCAAAACACCAGACCCGGCTTCGTCAACTCACAACGTCAGCTCCTGTAACTTCTTGGCGAGCTGCGTCCCGACGCTCTCCGCCGACCCAGTGCTGCCGCTCTCGTCCCCCTCCTCGTTGCCTTTAGGACTCGGTTCGGCCTTGCTGTGGGCCCCATCCTCCTGCCTGTGCGGCTTCTCCTTCCCGTCCTGCTCCTCCTCCCCTCCACCCAACGTCTCCCCACTCCCCTTCTCCTCACCCCCCTCCTCCACCTTTT
>SMOB01000160.1:0-199722 GCA_007388105.1 Coniochaeta prunicola | reverse complement strand
GGGACGCCATCGCAGGCTGCGTAGGCGCTGCGCGCCTGATGCAACTGCGTAGCGTAGGGTAAACGACGTCGCCGGATTGAACTCCGGCGTCAAAATTGAATTATCTCGCGGTTCCGATTAGCAATGTCCGAAACGGCGATAGCTTTAATAATATTAATCGCTCTCTTATATAAGGCCTATTTTATATATTATATATATCATATATATATTATATATATGAGAGAGAGAGAGAGTGAGAGTGTGTGTGTGCCACTGCTAGATTCCCAGATTCCGGTTGAGGATGCAGGAACGTCCTGATGGGGTGGTAATAAGGCTCATGCAGGTCCATGTTGAGCTGGCAGGCAGGGCTTGGCTGGTAGCTGGTCGACCACGGACGTAACATCGACCGTCGCCGTTCCCTGCATCAGCCTTGGGTAAGGAGGTCAAGACGGGGGCTAAAGCTTCAAGTAGGCTTGCTCGCTGCTTGGCGACGGGACCGGCCGTTGAAGCTTGTCCGCGCATGCCATTCTGTAAGGTAGTTCCTTCTACACACAGCTACAGGTGGCAGGTCGCGCTGGAGCGGAGTGTACCGGGAAAGGGATTGCTTGGGTTCTGCTGGATACGCGGCTAGTTCGGACGGGAGCGGTCTCAACCCGGGGTCCATGGTTCTGAAATTGCTGTGAACGATCCAGGCTATGGAATGGTCTCAGGGTGGTTCGGTCAGGGCCGCTCTACGGATAGAATTGAAGCAATGGAGCGGTTGGTTGACGGGTCGTCACTCGTCGGCTCTTGGAACCCCACGAACTGCCAAGACATCTGACGTTCGCTGCATGATCCTGCAGGTTTGCTTGCTATCTGTGGCGAACCAGTCTGCTGATAATTGCAGGACCTTTCGCAAGAGAGTGAGGGTAGAGTGAGCCCGTGGTGGAGGAGCTGACTTTGAATAGCGCCTTGGCGAGATAACCAATATCGCGGCTCCTACTGGTTCTACGGGCTTCAAGTCCATTCTGGGCGGCTCGGCCCCTCTTTTCCAGGAATCCAGCTCCCTCTTTTGACATGGTTTTACTCAATTCCATGTGGAAAAGAAAAGGATCGAGCTCAGATTTGAGTTATTTTGGATGCGGCGCGTACGGTATAGACATCAGGAAACAGCATCAGTTCGGACTTGAGCGATTCAAGGAATGTCGAATCCTCGCCCGCTACCGGCCACCCAATCAATCCCGCGGCTCTACACCATCTCAAGCTTTTCACAAGCTCGTCTCGGCCGCACAGCTCGTTTACCCCAGGCCGCAGGTCGGCGTGTCGAACCCAGCTCCAAAAGATTCCTAGCTACCATGACAGCACGCCAAGCACAGATCTTCGCTACAGCGCACTTTGTGCCATGCGATTGGGTAGAGGCGTCCAAGATATACTACTAGTGTACTGGGACCAATGGCCACCACAACGCGGCGAATGCGACGACTCGGTTCAAGATAAGAAGGAAGCCTTTCCCCCCTTGTTGTCGTTGTGCAGTTCTTTCGAGAGGAGCTCGCGTTCTACGAAGAAAAAGGCATCGCATGCTCACAATCTCGCCATCGAAACAGTCACTCGACTATCGGTGCAGCAGTAAGCATTAACCATGGGCTGGATACACCGTACCAACCAGGCCGTGGCAACCAGCGCCGTTGGCCGCTGGTTCAAACTCGATGGTTCCGGGCATGTGAGTGGCTCTCCTTGACCCCAAAGCTTGCACGCTTGGCGACGATGACCTGCTCTAACATTTTGGTTCTAAAAAAAGAGAAAGGAGCGAAAAGGATCATTCTTCTTTACCGAGCTTCGTGCTGGAGTCGCAACTTTTTTTGCTATGGCCTATATCATTGCTGTCAATGCGAGCATCGTAGCAGACAGTGGAGGCACGTGTGTCTGCAATGGCGGCGCCGACGACCCTATCTGCGCCGTCGACCAGGACTACGCCCTCTGCCAGGCCGGAGTCAAGCGCGATCTTATCACAGCCACTGCTGCCATCTCGGCCCTGGCATCTTTCTGCATGGGTCTTCTGGCTAACATGTGAGTGTCCCCGTTGCTGGTCAATATCCCGGTCCGCCATAGCTTCTTGCTCACACATGGAAACAGCCCCGTTGGACTTGCTCCAGGAATGGGGCTCAATGCCTACTTTGCCTACACAGTGGTCGGCTTCCATGGCACCGGCACCGTTCCCTACCAAGTTGCCGTTACTGCCATTTTTGTTGAAGGCTTCATCTTCTTCGGCTTGGCTCTCTTCGGAATGCGTCAATGGCTTGCGCGAATGATCCCTCGTTCCATTAAACTGGCAACTAGCGTTGGTATTGGCCTCTTCCTGACTCTCATCGGTCTCACCTACTCGGAGGGTATCGGCCTGATCGTCGGATCCACCGCAACGCCAGTTGAGCTGGCCGGTTGTCGTCCATCTATGCGCGACCCGGACACGGGTCTCTGCCCCGACGGCGACAAGATGCGAAACCCGACCCTCTGGATCGGCCTCATGTGCGGCGGCATCTTCACAGCCATTCTAATGACATACCGTGTCAAAGGCGCCATCGTGGCTGGCATCCTCCTCGTCTCTATCATCTCGTGGCCCCGCCCGACCCCTGTGACGTACTTCCCCTATACACCCGTCGGTGACGATGCCTTCAACTTCTTCCGCAAGGTCGTCGATTTCCACAAGATCGACAAGGTCCTCAATGTGCAGCAGTGGGACATCAGCGGCTACGGCGGTCAGTTCGGCCTCGCCCTGATCACCTTCCTCTACGTTGATATCCTAGATTGTACGGGAACCTTGTATGCGATGGCACGATACGCCGATCTCATTGACCCCGTGACGCAAGACTTCGAAGGATCTTCCATGGCCTACATGGTCGACTCAATCAGCATCTCGATCGGTGCCATATTAGGCACTCCGCCCGTGACTGCATTCGTCGAGTCAGGCGCGGGTATCGCAGAAGGTGGCAAGACGGGCTTGACTGCCATGACGACCGGGATTTGCTTCTTCATCTCAATTTTCTTTGCTCCCATCTTCGCATCAATCCCACCGTGGGCTACCGGCTGTGTGCTCGTCCTCGTCGGGTCCATGATGGTCAAGGCGGTCACAGAGATAAACTGGAAATATCCTGGCGACTCCATCCCAGCCTTTATCACCATTGCGATCATGCCTTTCTCATACTCCATTGCGGACGGCTTGATCGGAGGCATTTTCAGTTATATCATTATCAACCTGGTTGTGTGGATTATCGAGAAGGCCTCTGGTGGCCGCATCGTGCCGCCCGGTAAGGCCGATAAGGATCCATGGACCTGGAGGATTCCTGGAGGTATTCTGCCGCCATGGATGACACGGCTGGCTCGTGGGAAGAAGGACTTTTGGCGCGAGGACCACGAGTCTATCTCCGGGACTACAGCACCGGAGCCAGTGAACGAGCAGTTCGAGACCAAGACTTCGGGTTCAGATCGTCCCATCTCAAGCGGTGACGCGGCGGGGAAGGAGGCTCCTGTGGTCCCGGCTAAGAGTGAAACTTGATATGGGCGAGTATTTTGTGCCGATAGTTGGCTGTGTTGCTTCGAAGATTCGATACCCTGACACATCCAATGCGTCATGTGTCGACAAGTGTGTTTATGTTTAATATATTTTCCATCTTCTCGAAATCAAGATCTGGACTGCCCTTTTACACTTAAACCCAGTCCAGCAAAAAGAGACAGCGCAGACCTTCCAGTCTCTTGCCACTGGAGCACGATGCTCCGCCTCACTCGAAGGGATTGAAGCAGCTGCTTCCAAGGTCTCCTTTCTATGACCTGACCGCGCCGTACCGTCTGAATGACTCAGGTGCAGTGCAAACACTTCAGTATCAAGTGGTGGCTGCGTGCAGTAAAAACAATTCCAAATGCTTCGCCTGCACCCGTGGTTGCCGACATGCCTGCCACCTAGCGTCCGGCTTGAGATACAGGCCTGGGCTTTCATCCCGTGCAACATCCTCGTATACACATACAATCACCCCCGCTCGTACGAAGCTCGAGAATGTCGGTAGCGGGACTTTTGCGACTGCAGAGCCGGTGTTCTTGAAGAACTACGACCCATCCCCAGGCATCGCACGAAATTCCGTTCTCACCGTGGTGCGACCATCTTTTAGCACAAAAAGGGGTGGCCTTAGCTGATGGATGTTAGTTTTGGTCGGCAGGGTGACAGACAAGGCCAAAGCCCAATCCTCTCGGAGTGGTGGGCTGAGAGGGGGAGCCAAGTCGAGGAGGCTGGTATTCACAGTGATGGTCAACAAAGTCGCACCACTCGGGACTCGAAGCCTGATCAGGAGCCTCAAACGGGGAATGGCCCCGAAATCAAGGGCGGATCACGTATAATCTGTCACGGCCGCTTGAACTTGGAACTGGAGCTCAAAGAAGTTTAGAGTAATGCAATGACTTGTCCACGCGTAAACCGTCTCCCGACCGCACTCTGCAGCCATCCTCGGCGTAATACACGATGCTAACTATGTACATGTCCTTCCCTGACTCATCGCGGCGCTACCACCCATGCTTGGAGCTCAAGCTGGAATGGACCACCGACGCGTGACCAAGTGTCTTCTCGAGCCAACTCTGTTGTCCTTGTTAGCACTAACCTACTCAATCGAGAGAGTTTTGGCCTTCCTACATCTATACAAAGTCCCTTGGGAATATAGCTGGAGACCGTGCAGAGACTGGTTCATTGGCAGATCACCCAAATGTCGTCATCGTGGGAGGGACGATAATGTGTCTTGATAACCAACATGGACAGTCGATGTACGGGACGCTAAGCTGCTATGGACGCAAGGATGTTCCAGTTCTAGGCTGTGGTAATAAAATAACCCGGAAAAATCATGCCTCGTTAGTGTCAACCTGCGTTGCAGGGTCTGCCGCAGAAGATAAAGGACTAGTCGGAGCCGTGGTTTCGTCATCTGGAAGTGCTGGTATCATAGGCCCACCAGCATGGCCGTCTCTTTCAAGCATGAGAGCAAGTCGGGCTGCCCGTCCTTCTTTCTTTCGCGGAATAGGCGCTGTGCCGCCATTAGTACCACGGCCCCAGAAGCGCCGTTCTAACAAGAGAAGGGTAAATAAGGATATTGAGGACGCAAGCAAAAAGACAGCAAGCAGTTCAAATTGCGGTGTTGAAACACCTTGCAGCACAAATGAAGGGATTGGACATACCTCGACCGTTTTCTTGAACGTAGAACTGTCTCAAAAGCGTGACAGCTTCATCTCGGCCCCATCCACCCTCAGCTTCATAGCCCGGTTCAACTTCACCACCATGGCCTCCAAGATATTCTTGCTCACTCGGCCCGCGCTTAGGAACCTGGGACTCTGTATCTTTGGTGCCATTCACCAAAGAGTCGCCGTCGACCTGACCATTACATGACATGGCTCTTGGCTCTAGAGCCGGTCGACTTATATCACTGCTTGCTACCAGCCGTGGAGAAGGCGGAGCAGAGGCCATTGGGACGGTTTCACTAGCGTTCATGTGGATACGGAATACACCACCTGTACCGCCGAATTTGTCGTTGACAGCGCCGAAAAAGACCTTCCTGATCCTAAGTTGTCGAAGAAGGGACGCGCACATAACACAGGGTTCGACTGTGACGTAAAGGACGCATTCGGCGATGACCGAAGGGTCAACGCGGGGCGAAGGGTGAAGCTTCTGGCCGTATGGATAAAGATGGCCGTCCTTCGGGTCGACGTCGCCCCATTTTTCTTCCGGAGACGACGGCGTGGCATCGTTGGTCTTGCTTGCGTGCGCACGTCTCTTAGCTCGTTTGCGCCGCCTAGATTCCGAAGCTGGTGCATCAGGAGCAGGTTTGTGTGGTTGGGCAGAGTAGGAAAGGAGTGCGCTGATCGCCATCAGTTCAGCATGTCGTGTGCCGTTCCTGGTGATGTTGGTTGCATTCATTCCCTTCGCGATGACCTTCCCGTCGTGAACAAGGACACAACCTACAGGTGTCTCATTTGTTACTAAAGCAAGGCGTGCCTGTGATATATCTTATTAGTCCGGCAAAGCACTCGAGGAAGGATGTTTGAATCAAAATGAAGGCACTGAAATACAGTGATATGCCGTATGGAGGCTGGAATCTCAGGTAAAAGCAAGCCTGTCGAGGGTGACGATAACCAGGAGAACAAGCATAGCATGCATGCTTCGCCGCTCGGAGATTACCTCGCAACGAGATCTGAATCAACGAAAAGAGGATAAGGTAAATCTTACGTACCATATCCAGAGCTTCTCGCATGAATCCGGAGTGGATGGCTCTCTCGCCGGTCAAAGGCTCGGATATCGGGAGTGGGGAGCAGGGTGTGAAGATAGCGGGCGATTGCACAGCAGAAGACACAGGAGATGAGGAAGTGGCAGTGACCGGGACCTCGGCGGTACCGTTGCTGGTGCTACTGATGTCAAGGTGCGAAAGACGCTCGGCGAGCTTGTCAGCCTGTTCGGGCTTGCTGGACTGAAGCTGAGGTTGATACTGCGGCAGCAGAGGAGCAGCATCTTTCCGGGACGGCGCAGTATTCTCCTTGATATCCTTTTCCGGGGAAGACCTTTGTGACGGAACGAGAGGTAGAACAGGCTGCACCCTTGGGGGTTGTAGCCGGTTTGAAGGCGTCGTCGTTGTTGTCATGGCGGCCAGACTTGAGCGATCCGTAGCGGCAGAGGCGAAGGTATCGTGGGAATGTGGTGGCGATGAGGTCGATCGTCTAATGCGAGACACGGACTGGAGAGCACGGCGAAGGGTGTTGAGAAGGAAAAGCAATAGAGAGTGGAAGAATTCCAAGATTTTGCTGGCAGTTGTTGAGGTCGGGGCCTCCGGTGAAGTAAGGCTTGCGACAGCCATGGTGGGCGAAAACAACAGAAAGGAGGACAAGGGCGATCCGAGAGGCAGCACAGCACTTCACCGTCACCACCTCCTCACAAAGAGGATTGAAATGGTACAAGTACAATTGACCCCAGTATTGCGCGTCTCAGACCCAATGGAAGTCCTAGAGCTCAAAAGCCAGGCGGCAGGCACCAGCAATCTCGAGCTCAACCCAAGCTTTTGGGCCTGCAAACCTTCTGAACCTCACTGCCTTAATGACTACCTTACGGGTATAGCCTAGGGGAGAAATGACCAACAAGGCTGCAAAAGGCAGGAGCTCTCCAGCTGGCAGCTTCAACCTCTACTCACGCTAAGACAGCAGGAGAGATGTAGCGAGCCAGAACCTGGACGCTAAGATATGAACCGGAAGGATCCCAAGCTCTTGCTCTTCCAGAGAGCCAGATCGGAAAGGCAACCTAAGCCAGGAAGTTGGAAGTTGTGGTCAGGTATCTTCACAGCCGATGCAGGAATGCTTGCAACTTTCTTGCGGCCTCTAAAGTCAAGTCTGTATGGCTCCTTCCTCAAGAACGGGATGGACCGAGCCCAACTCTTCGCTAGCCTTGACGGTGAACAGCCCAGGGCAAATAAACTTATAGGCCCCTCCCACTTGCTGCAACAAAAGCCTTCCCGCAGTGTTTCCCTTGTAACTGGCCGCGTTTTGCGTTTGGATATCCACCACTTCGCTTGACTTTACCAACAGTGGGCGACGTCGCTTGTGTGGTGGGAATTCATGCACTCTGACCAGGAGGGGACAAAGTTCAACATGCGGATTGCCGTCAAGTTAAGTCAGTCTCCAGAGTATGGGGCTGGTTTGAGAAAGATCCAACGGCAGTATGTGCTATCCCAAGAGCTTTGAAAGACAATGAGGTAGATGTAATGGTGAAAACCCTTCCAAGAGGAGAAGCAATAAAAACGAGTGTGGTGTTCCCATTGCTGTATATCTGTGCTCCCATAAAGCAAACCCGTGAGCCAACCAACGAAAACTTCTCCGCCAAGCATGAATCGACCCCTCTAGATGCATGACACCCTTAACATCTGCCCTGTTTCTGTAAGGATTTTACCACTGCCGGTCGACCCGCTTTTCTACCTTGAATGCTTACGTTAACGTTATGCATGAAGCCGTAACACTGGACACACGACGAGTGACGGCAATGTACCTTTTGGGTTTGTTAGGAAGAGCGTATGTTGGCAGTGATACCTGATGCTATATACAACTGCCTCGCCACAACGCCACACTCTCTCACCACTTGAGAGGGCGGTATTCCAAGAAGTGAATAGTATACATCAGCCCAGAAGACGGTAGCATGTTTTGTTGCACCCCGTTGGGTATCATAACAAGACTTGCACTAACCCAAATGCTTCCTCTCCGCTAGACACATGACTCCAAGCTCCACAAACTCACTCCGGGCACGCTTCATGACATGTCCGTCTTTCTGCCCAATCAAGCATAGCACTGTCTTCTCTCAAAAACACTGCTGGAGTATCCTCGCCGATTTGATACTTGCATAAGGATGACAACTGCCCAAGCTGCGGTCATTCAACGGACAACCATACGAGGAAGCCATACAGAGAGAAAGAACAAATAGCAACTCCAGCTGCAATGTCGAACTTGTCCAGCGCGTCACGCACACAAACAGGCAAGAGACAAGGCTGAAGTTGACGAGGCGCTGCAATGTGATTGGCGATGGCCGCTCCGACGACGAAGGCTGCGAGGAACTTGCTACTAGGCCTGTCGAACAAGTATCCGACTGCACATAGCGAGTGTCAAGTGCTTGGCGTAGGTCAGCGCTGACAAACTTGCTGTCTTCACCCTTGTTGGCGCTGGCCATGAGCCACGCAGAACGTGAAAGGGGCGTAGAGTGAGCCCTGTCTCGGGAGATATTGTCGGCATAATCATTCGGCTCCAGTATGAAAGCGCTGCGGGTGAACAGTCCACGACGCAGCGACAACGAAGCTGTTTGCTTCAGAGCACTAGGGAAGACGCCCCGGCTGACATTGTCAGATTGGCCAAGGGAGGTTTGCTCCCTGGGTGTCCGGGCGCGAAGCGACGGCGCACGACGATAGAGCATTGCGGACGGCCTTTGCAGCAGACCGGGTGCAGAGATGCCGTGGTTAACGACGTCAGACTGAGCGGCAGAGTTCTGCTCCCGGGCTGTCAGTATATGATGCCCTGCGCCAGCCTGTGCCAAGTCTATTGCCTGTGTCTCAACACGAGAGCGGCGAAGCTGTGAGATACCACGCAGGGAACCAGAGTTATCAGAAACGCTACTGGTGTCCAGCTGAACATCTACCGATGCCGAAGCAAAGGCTAGATGCATTGATGGTGTCGACGCTTCTCCATATCTTGTTGGAACCGGAAGTGCGGGAATTTCAATGTCCGTGTCAAGGGCTTGCGGTGCAACGAGTCCGCGGGTCGAAGCACGCGAAGGAGCGCGGCGGCTACCGGGTGAGGGCGAAGGTTGCGGCCGACCTTGGTCGCTAACGACGACCAAAGCATTCTTGCCTGGAGCGACATCCTCATGCGCGCCATTCAGCGAAGAGCCTGTACTCGACTCGCGACTAAGGTCAACACTGTGGCGTGACCAATCAGAAAGATTCCCTTCTAGGAGATCGCCATCTTGGTAAATTTGACCACTGGGCAGGTCAGTCCTGCTGTGGTCGATGCATGACGGCTGGTGAGTTGTAGGTTGCAAGCCAGACTCCATAAGCTTGGTTTGTTCGCCAGTATGCCCCTTGCGGTGTGGTTTCTGCACAACCTGAGGCTCCTCATCCAGGTACTCTGACACTGGCGAGTATAGGTTGAAGTCTTGGTAGTTGGTACCATAGCTGTCACCCGGATTCAGATAGGGTAGCGCAGGTTCTTGGTTCACTAGGTCCGGGAGCATGCCGTAGTTGTCTGGGGCGGCTGGGGTCGTCGGCAGGAAATAGTGTGAAGGTGAGACTGACGAGGACCCTTCCATAGACGTGACATATCCTGCTGGATCCAGGAAGAAGCCAGGTTCCTCGGAGAAAGAAATGGCTTGATCATCAAAGTGCACAAATTGTTGCCAGGAGTCATCTGGCACGTAATCTACACCCTCGAATGGACTTATGGCGGTCGCCTCGGTCTCGCAAAAGGCGTTAAAATCACCAAGTGGATTGGGCGTCATATTGCTGCGGTCCTGGCTCGGGGATTTGTGTGTCGCGATCTTTGCCTTCTTGCTTGATTTCGGATCTGCTCGGGGGGTTTGTGCCTGCGAAGAGGTCCTCTTCTTGTGGCTAGGATCACACCGGATCTTCTTCCGGCGGCATGCTTCACAAGCCTTGATAATGCGCATTAGATGGGCATGGTCGCGCTGTTCCTTGGACTTGCAGCCGCGGGATGCCGAGTTGGTGATATCTCGGCCATCCTTGGTCAAAATCCGCATGCCGGGATGGTTCGAAAAGTCTAGCTGCTGCCGAGAAGTAGCCGACGTCGTCCTCTGACTTTGTCCGGAATGCGACTTTGTCCGTGATTCTGAAGCGGTCGATGCAGGAGTCGAAGCGGGCAGTGATGGGGTCCAGGGGCTCATTGTGGAGACTACAGGTGACACATTGAAGCTCGAACCGTAGCCCGAGTCGTGCATGGCTGACGAGCTGGCGGGCGAATCTGTGGTTGTGGAAGCAAGGAAGCCGGTACAAACAGGGTAGAACTTGAAGGTCTCGCCTGTCTGCCGTGAGTACTCATAGAAGTCCATGGATATGTGAGCACGCTTGTCCTGAATAGATGCAGGACCCGGCAGGAAGGTGTGAATCATCTCTTCCAGCTCATACGAGCCGAGAGCAGGGAGCCATTGCAAGGTGCTGCCCAACGCCGGCTGGAAAACAGAGAACCCCTGGAAGGTGCTTGTTGAGTTGTTCCGTGACATGTCGGCTACTGCAGACTTATCGATTTGTCAAAGAGTGCAGAGGGAACAATAAATGAGCCTGTGACTGATGATCGCAGCGTCTTTATGACCCCCGGATCAGGATCAAGGATAATTTGTATGGACGATGCAAATTGCTGGAGATATCTGGTGCGTTTGTCTAGAAGTAGTGCCCGTGGTTCTGCAGTCGTAGGTAGACTGCAATGTAGCGGTATGACGGTGGTCTGGAAGGGATTATGCCCGTCTGACCGTGCCTTCCTCTCAAAACACGCGAAGGGAACGATTGAGAAGGAGACGACGACCTGTTGGACGTGGGTCACAGGGCTGCCTGCCTGGACGGAGCGTTTACCGTCGGCGAAATTCTAGCGTTCTACCGTTTGTCTTCCCGTAGCGGGATCTCTGGGATGGAGAAAGTAGAAAGGAGAGAGAAGGAGAGGAAGAGCAAATGCCATCGGTCGGAGTCATGAACCGATATTTGATTCCTTCACTCCAGCCTCTGAAAGGATGGTGCAACCCATTGAGCAAGCAACTTCAGACATGCCCGTTCGGCGAGCTGTTTTAGGCTTAGCGCGAGGCGCAGGATGCATAGTACCAGGTACCGAGGTACCACACATATTTTGTGGTTGACTAGGTCCAGAGCAAGGTTACCACCGAGAAATGTACAATTTTACCATACCATTCATGTGCCGTGGTCCTCGAATGACAGATGGAAGGAGCGGCTGCATGATTGTGGTTAACGGCGAGCGCTCGCTCCACCCTGAGTCTTGTCAACCCACCAAGCTCTCCTGCTGCCACCCTTGGGGCACGGCCAGTGGCATCGACGGCCTCCAGTCCTCTCATGCACGACAATCTCTCAGCGCGAAGAGCCATTGGCTCGTCTTCCGCTACGGGCTTTCTCGCGATGACTCAACCTTCCAATTGACCAAGTAACTTTACGTTTACAGTTTGATTATGGTAGCTTGTGAGTCAATGCTAGCTCAATTGACGGCCGTATTTGGATCTTGGCCCACTACAGTTACGCAGTACTGTGCTAATTGCCCACGTACCTTGTGCTTCGAATTCCACCAGGACGATCGTCAGAGCAAGGGAAGGAGGAAATCACCGCCACTACAGTATGAGCTTAATATTAACCAGGAAGGCTTTCCTAAGTGATCACGGCTTAGCGGCGGGGCTCCGTCCAAGGTTGACTGAGATGCTTGGCACCGGCCGTCTGAAAAGGTGGAGGAGACCCCGCCGGTCCACGCCGGCCTATCACGATAGTGGCACAGTTCCTACCGTAATAGCAATTGACGGTTGAGACGCTCTAGAACACTGGGGTGGACTGGAACTGGCAAGTCAAATAGTGCACGTAAGTAATACTTTGGAATTTACTTCTGACTCCAGAGCTATAAAGAGCCGACGACTCGATCAACAAAAAGGCGGCTATCGCGTGTAGGCACATCCGATGTAGCTGGTATAAGATGGTCCGCCTTACTCTTCGGTCGCCCCGACCTTGGTTTGATTCGTGCCCGAGCCCAGCGATCGAGGGTTATCATCCCAAGCAGCAGAAAAGTTGAGAGTAATATCGCAATACGTACGCTCTTCGATGCCCGCCGCCCTGAGCAAGTTAGAACCGCAGTCTCCGAATCCTCTACCCACCCTGCCGCCACACCCATACAAGCAGACACCAGGCTGTATGCTTTCAGGCAGAAAGCCAAAGCCAGGGAGACAACCAAAGAGGGAATGCAAAACACATTGATCGACGAAAAAGGTCGAACAACTCCTTCATCCAGTTCACACACAGACCGTTGCAAGAAAGAGCCCCCAGTGCCGGAATTCGGACTGTAGCTGCCAGTAGCAAAACTAGTAAAACCAGAATAGCTGTACCCGTGGCTACTCGATGGCGAGTCTAGGGAAGCTGAAAAGCCGCTGGCTTGGTCCGAGGCTCGGATGGAGGTGCTTGGCAGCGAGGCCAACCTGTCTGACACCGAATTGTACCAGTAATACCACCTTTCCCATTCAGACCGTGGTTCCGGACATTGCGGACATGGCTGCTCGCGGTCGTTCAAGAATTGACAAACCCTGCATTTCCACATGAGTAAGGCTTTTCCTTCTCGAAAGGCCTCATGCGTAGCTTGGTAGTGCTCGCTCAATTGTGACAAGCTACGGCAGTGCCGCAAGCAGCCCGTTCCCTCTCCGTTGAATGAGGAAAGAGACTCGGCGCCATCGCTATTGTGTCCCCATTGGCACTCCCACACGTCCTGCGTATTGCATATTTGTCGGCCAATGGGGAGATACGGGCTTTTGCCATTCAGGCCAGTCGCAAAAGACATCGATAGTGCGCCAGAGCCGAGCATGAGCGATTCATTTCTCAACAGCGTTGAAGTCCACGACGAACCGAGCACAGAGGGCTGTAGGTGACTTGTAAGTGATATGGTCCTCGGAGATATCGGTTGTAGCTGGGAGAGAATGTCTTGGTCTGCCGATTCGCTCGCTGGCGATGTATCACGGAACGGAGTGTTCGCAGGGTTGGCGGAAACACCCCGCAAATCCATGTCTCTTCTCGTGGTTTCCGATTGTGTGAGGGCTCCCGGTTGCCGAACGTGACTAGCGGAAGTGACGGCACTAGCTGTAGGCTGCTGCCCGTCGGGTCGTCCTTCGGAGGACGCCCCGGGCTGCATTGTATTTCTAGCGTCATAAGCTTTCTCGAAAAGCGAGAGGTCGTGATGGTTGCACTACCAGTCGTGTAAGTCTCACGGAACATGGGATGTAGAGTTATGAAATAGGATGCCTACCGTAACCTTGCGAGCTTTGCATTCAGAACATGCACGGAGCTTGCGTACCAACGCCGCTTTGGCCTTTCCAACCTTGTCAAGAGGACGGCGACGGATTGCTCTTTTCCTCGGTCGGGTATGTGGCCGCCAACTCTCACCGACCTCATCGACATCGATGCCGTCGTATTTGCTAGAGCTGTGGCTCGCGTCCGAAGGTGACCGCGACATCGTGACCGGCTGCGGCAGTCTTGTAGGCTGAAGATGTGCGTTTGATTCGTCTGAGTTCTTCCGTGTCTGCGAAGCAAGGAGATGATTCAGGTCCGCTTCCTCCTTCGCTCTCCTAAATTCGTCATATAACACCTGTGTTTCGGGAGTTGGTGTGACAGGTAACTGGATGTGGACATGGCTTGGAGAACCATGGGCAGTACTGGGGAGCGCCATCGTTATTGACACTGGATAGTAATCGACCTTGAGAGTGAGTCTATCTGGCACCCGATTATTTCTGACGAAGTTTTGGAACTATTCCTTGCGGACAGCCTCGTGGCCAAGGTACGAGAACCTGAGAGCCTGGTTCAAAGAACCTGAAGATACGGCGAAGGGTAGGACAGACCTAGCCAACTGTGGCTAGGCTTGATATGGCGAGAAGGAGCAGTCAATATTTTCTTGTCTCCAGTAAGGAAGAAAGGGACTATTGACGGATGAAAGAGGGTTTTCGAAGAAGGGAAAGTTCGCGAGAGAAGGCCAACAAGGCAATTAACTCGTTGGGAGGACAAGGCAAGGTAGCCGGCCATGTAGCGTCAGGCAACTCATGGGGCATCGGTAGGCAATTGGCGGCACAGCCTACCGTAGACAGAACTCTCTGACTGGGACTGACATGCCTCCATAAAGCACCTCCTGGCGCTTTCGAGGTTCCAATGCACCTCTGAACACCGCATCAACATCACGATCGAAGCTCGAATTTCAAGGCGCACAAGCAGGCAAGCATACGCAAAGTATGCGCATCCGTGAACGGTCGACACATAGACTGAATCGAGAGAAAGAGAGGAGTATTGGATGATGCAAGGTAGGTTGCCTCGTTTTGGGTGTGACAGGCTGAACAAGAGGGGTTGCGGCACCATGTCCTGGATACAGAGATACGTCTCGACGCCATGTTCGACCCCCGCTGCTAGTTAGTGCTTAAGGGGACGAGGAGGACAAGAGCTAACTTCGTCTTCCCCCCGATTTTCAAGCCGGCCAATGCGCATATGCTTTATAAAAGCTCTATACAATGATCCAGCTTTGAGCGTGAAGAAAGCAGCAAGCTGAATACAATCGTGGGATTCTTCCAAGCGGTGGAGGTCCAGGCAGCCCCACCATGTTTTCAAGCAGCGCGTGGTTCGCATTGGGCCGCGCTTCACATGTATTTTGACTTGGTACCTTGGAGGGGAAGTTTGATAAGATATGACCCCTCATTCAGTTCGAGGACGCAGTCCGCTTACAGGTAGACGACGTAATATATGACACACTTACTGTAGCTAACTAGGTACCTTATTTATAGCGAATTGGGCGTGTGAAGCAACTCTAGTTTTCACCATCTGCCTCCAAGGCACACTGCCAGCGGTTAGGGTTCTTCCAGCAACAGTCCAGCGGAGACACATAAACACAGCACTACAGTCAATCCTTCGAGCCTCTGATGTCCTCACGCTTAGGTTGGCCGTCCTGTTGCCAGAAGATCATGGGCTTCCCGGCTCCACGGACCGCCACCCTTGGCCGAAACAAAGCCCGGAAAGGTCATTTTAAGTTTCGGAGGCGCCTTGCTGATGGCGAATGCTGTAGAGCCAGCATCGATCTCCTTCGAGGGCTCTCTTTGAATCATTTGTCCTTCACGAACCGTAGGATCAGCTGGTAGGATTGGCTGCGGTACCTGGCCAGCTGCGTGTGACTTCAAAGCAGCTTTGCGCCCTCGAGTCGCGGGATTCGCTAGTTTGGGGGCCTCGTATGGGATGAATGGAGCTTGAGCCTTCTCAACGGCAGTAGTCACAACAGCGACCTGCAGTCCTAGGGACCGGCCAACAGCTGGATCGCGTCCCACTTGCTCCTCATCTGGGAAGCTCGATGCCGAAACTGGGGATATATCCGCGGGAGGAAGGCCAACAGCCTCTCCATCACCTGGTTCTACTGGAGAATCGGCACCATTGTCTTTGACTTCAGTAGTCGACGGCTGTGGGAGGGATCTGATTTCCTGAGCTTCGACCAGCGCTAGCCGCGCAGGTCGTGACACAGACTGGTCGGAAACGAGTTGTGCTGATTCAGGGCATAAAGGGAGAATAGAACATTTGTCCAACGACGTCTCTTTAGCACAAATATTAGACAGCTCGGTGCGCGCTGTTTCCTTGCTCAAGACACCCCCGAGATTGTTGTTGCCCGTATCCTTGGGTGCAAGGAGACCGAAGGATGGTTCTGTGTTCTCGATCCTAGTCCGACCAACCGTGTCGTCTAAAGAGCCGCCATTTCTATCTGGAGCGTCTATCTGGTCATCGAAGATGAAGCCAATGAGCTCTTTGCTTTTAACGCTCTTACGCGACAATTTCACAAGACGAGGTGGAGGTAAAGCTGGCGGAGCTGTCGTCATCTCAATCGTGGCATGTTCTTCCAAGGTTGTGGTTTCGTCTCGTACCGTGGAAGCAGATACGTGGCGCTGAGCGGATTCCCTTTCTAACTGCCTCGTCGTCGGCTGACGTCGGATATTCTCAGTTTCCTGATCAATCTGGTGCCCAACGCTGCCGGGTTTGTTGCATTTGCGCCTCTTCCTGCTCGCTCCCAACGGCCCGTCTGCCTTGCTCCCTGGATCCTCTTGCGGAGCGTTGCGTTCCTCTTCATCACGCGGCCTCTGCATCCGACGTCGGCCCTCTAAGGCTTTGTACATCTGGGATCCATGTTCGTCTGTATTGATTGACTCCCTCGAGAACGCGTCGCTACCGTCGTAGGGATTTCGGGCCAATGACTCGGTATCGCTTCTTAGATTTAGGGCAGGGTCTAATGGAGATGGGTCAACCACCTGTTGCGGCACCTCCTGACGATACTCCACGGAAGGACTAGGTATCTTATTTCGGAGCGCCTCCTCCAGCACGTTTTCCATCTGTTTATTCGAGGTCTTTTCCGTGACTACCAATAGTCCCTGTTTCCTTCGGGATTTGAGTCGTAGTTCAGTCCTTCGAGGACAATTATCGGTGGATTGTGTTTCCTGCTGAAGGGGGAGCTCGTTTGCCTTGTAACTGCTCTCCGGTGCAGGAGAGAACCATTTACTTTGAGCGATGGGGCAATTTTGGGGTTTGCTCCTATCCAGCAAGATCCTCGGCATGCTGGAAAGCCCCGGGACATCAGTAGGTGACGTAGGTATTCGCATTGTGGCTGACCCCGTGGATCCTGCTACATCATCATCTGAAATTGTCAAGTCGATTGGTCCTTTGGGCTGCGATGCCGGTGCCGGCCTCAGCTTCGGCCTCGATACCTTGCGGATCTTCTCCACTGGAGAAGTTAGCGAGTCCTCGTCATGTGCCTCCTTTGCTGGATCGCGTTCTGTGGTGTTGATGGTAAAGTTTGTTCGTCGGCCATCGACTTCATGCAAAGGGCTACGGCCCGCAGTGACCTCGCGATTATAGGACGACGTCGAAACCACCGTCTTATAGTTATTGCAGTCGGCAGCTTGTGGGTTCTGTGAAGGGAGTGTTGGCGAGGCGGCTGCTTTCTGTATCGCCTGGTCGGACAGCGAGTGAGATGGGAGCCGGGCTGAGCTCGGCAGCGCGCCAGAGAGGCTCAGGGTCGTACCGAACAGACTCTGAGCGTATCCAGCTTTACTCGCAGGCGTATCTTCGTACCTGGGACGCTTTAAGGGTCTCGAAGCATGACTATCCGACGCAATACCGTGTCTTTCCCTCCTCTGTTCAAACGGCGAGTCGGAAGGCATGGCTGCACGTCCGTGATGGCCAGTAGGGGCACCGATAAGGGCGGCCAAGGGTCGGTGGCGTGCCTGAGGGGCGGGTAGACCTGGCCGATTATGTCGCAATTCAGGTCCGCGCCTCTGCGCAGCAAGAGAGGACTCAGAGGATGCCATGCCAGCACGGCGTTGTGCCTTTTCCTTGGCGCGTTGTTCTCTCTCCTCGATTCGCTTGTCAACAAGCTCAGAGAGATCTTGAGACTGTTGGCCGACGCAATCAGAAACCTGGACAAGAACAGCACCCCGCTCTAGCTGGAGCTCCTCGCCAGCATCCAAGTCCCAATCAGCCCGCCAGTGCATGTCGCCGATGAAGTTGCCGCGGTCGTCGTAGGCCATGACCCGCTTGTTGAAGGTATGGTATTTGAGTCTCCCATCTTGCCATCGCTTCTGCTTCCGTCGGAGATCGTGCGTGAATAAACAGAGATATTCAAGGACCAGGGCGTTTGTTCCTGTCGCAGCAGACGGTGACGCCACCGAGCGCGAGCTTGAAGCCATGCTACTGCTCATCTCGATAGCACAAATTTCCTCTCCGCCATCAGCACTACTGCAATATTTCGAGGTCGGGACGAAAAATCTCAATAATCCCAGGACAACGCCGGCCTTGGGCTGCAGATGCGTGAGGGCATTGACACAACCTAGCCGCTGATTGCTTCAAGTCGTCAGCCAAGCTTCGTAATTTGTGTTCTTTTGACGCGTCTTGTGCCGCGGCAGTCGCGTTAAGTGATTGACAGCGTCAAAAACGGCGCCTTCCAGGAAAAGTAACACTAGTGAGTCTAGTGCAGACTTGTAGTGGGTCGAGGGGCTTTTTTTGACTCACGGAGGGGCTGTAAGATCCACAGAAACTCCGAAACCAGGATTTATTTTATGGGAAGTTTTGTGACTTCTCCACACGTCGTTTTCATGGGCTTTCAACATTTTGCGGCAGAATGACAATCTTCCCGGTCAGACATCCAAGTATGTAAAGTACCTGCTGTGTAGTAAGATCAAGACTGTACCACCTCGAGTATGCATGGATGGCAGATTGCTTGGTGGTAGCCGTCTCGGATATGTGGAAATCGTCTGATTGATTGGGACATAATTACATGCGGCACGATTGGCCTCTGAAAGAGAGCGCAGCTCTGTTGTGGTGGTTGTTGTTGTTGTTGGTTTCCGCAACTTCGCTGTGCAGTTGCAGCTGCGTACATGGACAGTACAGCACATAAGGTAATTACATACCTTACCTAGTTTACCTGCGTGCCCCTCATCTGTGGGAAATGGAAAAAAGGTGTGACAAGGCTGTGCCGCTGATCGGCTCGGAGGTGTACTTTAGCCCATTACAGATACATATACGATTGTGCACCCATCTCTGGCGACATTGCCTCGCACTTTCTAGGGTATCTCGTCCTGTTCAGCGGTGCGGCCGTTTGTTCATTGGCAATCCTTGACCCTGGAACACAAGCCTGCCCGTCCAACCAACGGAGCTCTGGCGATTAAACACGGTATTCCCGTCGTGTCTCGAGTCGGACTCTTGTCTCGTTTGCGTGCAGCATCCGGGTTAGCTTACGCAGAGCTGGTTCTTTGCCCTACCGGCGTGGTCCACGTATTCCTCTCGCTTTTCTGATCGCTTGCGCCGACGTGTGGTTTGGTCACAGTCGTCAGGTGAAAATGCAATCCATGCAGCGGCAGTTCGGAAAGCTCAGAAGCAAAGGGCCTGGAGACAATGCGAAGGTTTCCGTATTATTGAATGATTTCGAGGACGCTGATAAAGTGCTTGTGAAGGTATCCATCCTCTACATTCCGCCCCCACCCCGGTCGTGCCAAATACAGACTGACTGACATGCTTCCCACCAACATCTAGGTTATTGATGGCACAAAGTCATGGCGCGAATCTTGGCTGTCCCTTGTGCTCTCGCAGCTGGCGATTGTCACCGAGATCTATACCCTCTACGACCCCATTGTTGGCGCCTCGGACGGCCACGGCCGAGAGACTCTTCCGACCCCGGAGCTCCAGCTGAATCGGACCTTCAGACTCAAGCAGGCGTATGAGGACCTCAAAAACGAACTCATGGAAGAGATTGGGCAGATAGAAGAGAGAATTATCAAGCCCGCCACCGACGCCCGGGATTGCATCGCGCCCATCAGGAAGACTATCAAGAAGAGGGAAAATAAGAGACTGGATCTTGAGAGGTGCCAGGACAAAGTCAACAAGGCGCAACGAAAGGTGAGCAGGACTCCCAAGGAAGAGTCAGCCCTCGGCAAGGCCGAAGATGAATTGGCACAGCTGGCCAACGAGTTCAGCATTGCCGACACGCACCTCCGAGAAACCCTACCCCCGGTGATCATGGCAGCCTTCAGCTTGATACCACCCCTGCTAGGTAGCCATGTCCTTATCCAGAACCGACTGCTTGGACTTTACTATACGACCTTGCACGCTTACTGCGAGGAGCTGGGCTTTCCATCCCCTGCGCCCCCGATGGACGAGGTCGTTGCGGACTGGAACGCAGACTTCAGGCCTGCTCAGCGAGAAGTTGAATTGATTGGTTGTATTGCCAGAGGGAGGGCCGTTCATATGTCGATGGACCTAGGGGCTGATGGACAGCCTCATCAGCCGTCAACCTCGTCTCAATCCGCCAATCCCCTAAAGTCAAACTTCCGTCGCTCCACTTCTGGCCTGCTTCATAGAGGAAGCAACAACGACTTAGCCCAGCGGCAAACCCTTCGCATACCGTCCTCAAGTTCCATCCCGGGCTCTCCTGGTAGACGGGATTATTCACCGCAGCTCAGCCCCAGTAATCCCAAAAGGCCTGACTATCTCGCGCCAACCGACTTCACTACAGTAACCGTTCTCGGCCAGTCACCTGGCGCATCACCGAACTCTCTCAAGCCTAGAACCGATTACTTTAACGATAACCGTCGCCCTTCTACAGCATCGGTCGCGTCCAGCATGTCGCAGCTATCTCTGACCCTCACTAACGGTGGCTCCAGCGCTGCCGCCGCCGCCGCCGCAAAGAAAAAGCCGCCGCCGCCTCCACCGCCGAAACGTGTTCCTAGTGCCCAGCCAGAGGAATATGTTATCGCACTCTACCCATTTGCCGGACAGGGCGCAGGCGACCTGTCGTTCTGCGAGGGTGATAGGATTAAGATATTGAAGAGGACGGACACAGCCCAAGACTGGTGGTTGGGCGAGTTGGGAGGTACGCGGGGGAACTTCCCTGCCAACTATTGCAAGTTTATTTGACGAAGATATGACAAAGTAATGGCCTAAAATTGAGTGCCTCATTATGCTTTTTGACTTTTAGTATCTCCACTGCTGTTGGGAAGTGGAAGATCGGTAATTCTGCTGCGGTATGGGACCTCGATGTGTTCAGGGGCAGACGTAGCAAAGGCAAGGTTTCGTTTCAATTATGGGATTAGTAGATATGCCTCGTAACGACAAACCCGACGGTGGTTTACAAACCCACTTAGCCTATAATACCCGATCATGAAGCATGGAAGTACAGCATAGGCATAGTTGGCTCAGACCACGCAACTCGCTCCGCCAGCTGCCTGCTTGCAAGTTCCGGAGTCTGTTCCGGTAGTCTTGCGGTCTTTTAGTCCTCTAGTGGACATGGATTCAAATGTAGTGGGTGATTACGCGGCACATTCCGCTCACTCTATCTAGGCTCGTTCTCGAACCTCCATGTTGAGACCAAGGGGCTCTAGCCGTTATTGTGCCTATATACTCTTCGTCCTTCAGCGACGGGTTTCCTGCCTTCATAGCTATGCATCCTAGTATAATATTTCGCTTTGAGCTCGTTGTCGAGTAGAGTTCAATCTCGCACTAAACCTCGGCTCGTAGCATGCCTGCTCCTGCCTAGAGTGACCAAGGGGCAGACCTGAAAATCCTCGTAGATGTATGCATGCAGGTTATATGCCGAGCGAGATCGTAGTCATCTCCTCATATGAATTGTTTTGCGGTGCTCAGTCTGTAGTGGTATGGTGACAAGAGCACTGCGGAGGACAGCAGTGAAGTTGCCAGAGGGGACCACGACGACATTGAAGATATAGCATCCATACAATCCTGACGTATGAGATTCCTCGATCCAATACTGTCGCCCTACGCCATTGTCCTCGGCGTGCTTTGAACCATCTTGGTATGAGGGGATGATTCTGATGGCCTAAGCGAAACAACTTATGTTCGGATCACTCTCCACGTTTTGGCGCCTTTTCCAAGTTATACTAGCTTGTCCTGGCGTCTCTGACGGTAAGATAGTCTGACTCCCCGTGCTCATCGAGAGCCATTGGTGTGACCGGCCCAGGGCTCAAGAGAGGGGTTATTCGTGGTGATAACGGCTTGTAACGTCGCAGCAGTGCAATTCCAGAAGCGACAGACTTCCTTGTACTCTCGTCTAGCACTGTCTCCACGGCCTTGATGGAGGTCGAGCCTTGCATTGAGCGGCCCAGAGCTTCACGTGCTTTTTGCAACGTTTGGCTGATCATATCACGTTGGTACTGTCGTAGTTGATGGGCTTTATTCAGCTCGGAAAGCGGCAGTGATAAATCGGAAGCTGCTGCCGGGCTTTGGATTCCGGAGTCGCTGGAATCTGAGCTCTTATAGTTCGTGGGATAGTATTTTCCTAGTGACGCTGTGCTCCCCGGAATACCTGTAGGGTTGTAGGCGTCGACTATAGGAGCAGTACGGACTCTCCAAGCCATATTACCTTGCCGTTGTGAACCTGTTGCTCGTCGGGCATCCCCATCTGCGATACGTGCTGCAGGAGCTGTCCGCGTTCTCTGAGCTGCATGTGTTGTCAAGCCAGCAGACACACGTGTCGTGCTGTGTGCCTCGCCTTTGTCGGTAGCAGATCCAGACGCTTCAGCATCACTGATGGACCGTTGTCGGGCTCTCTTCACTTCTTCGCCAAAGGGGTGAGGCTGGTAGATGCCCTTCCTGTCACCGTCCTTCTCATGCAATGGAAAATATGCTCTGAAAACGGGAACGCACTTAGATCAGTCAAATGCGTCTTATCTGTCAGAATCTCAGTCATGTGAAGATGGAGAACATACACAGGGAGATCTCCTCGAGCCGATACCGGCTCGATCAAAGGGGCTGATTTCGGCTTCGCATTTCCAATAGGAATTGGCCTGCTGCGCTCAAGAATGCTATCACCGATAACAGAAGAGTTCTGATAATCTGGCCAACATCGAGTTAGCTACAAGAACAGTGCAACTTCTTGACACGAAAAATGCTCGCACACAAAATACAGGGCGGCCATTCCAGTTGCCGATTAAGGGAAGCGTAGCTCGGGCGATTCCGGCCGACGCCATGGCTATCAAGATGTAATCCTAGTGTACGTACCGTTCTCTTGCCTGTCAATATGTTTCACGCCCACGCTGCGTTCGTGTTGGCGACCCATGGCATTCGTGTGCACGTCACCGACAACAGGAGCATTCTCTAGCATTGGTGTGTTGCATCCAGAAACCGTGAACAAGGTTTCATCGACGGGCTGTTCTCCAACTCTCTCTGGGCGTACCCCATCATCGATCGCAGAACTGGACGCAGAGAAATAGGACTCGTCGGGTTCGTAGCTGGCCGACATTTCGGCGCAATCTCCCGGTTTCTGGTATCCTCCTCCTCCCAAGACTCTTCTTCAGAACTGAGCTTTGATCGGTGCTGGCGAGCACAAAGGTGTGATCGGTTCCTCCCGTTGTTCTAGTTACACCAGTGACGTACTGCGCCAGCGGCTCCAAAGAGTTCGGGATAACCCCGTTTAGCCCTCAAGATATCCGACTATTACGAGGGCTGTTGGCGAGATTTCTCACTACCATGTAACTTCAGATAATGCCGCCGTTGCCCATCCAGGCTAGGTAATGCCGTTCCTCTCGTAGTTGATGATAGTCGGGTCAAGTATGCAAGTCCTCCGACTTAATTGTTGGTTGTCGCCTTGGCAGTCAGGCAGAAATATGATGTCCAGATATTGTGGAAGACCGCCAACCATTACGTTCGCGGGTATGGTGAGAGTTAAGGAGCGGAAAGGGCTCCAGCAGTCAACGTAGACCGGGAAACCTAAGGCACGAGGTTTGCTCGTACTTATCCTTATTTCAAGCCCCCGGTCTCTCTTGGTTAAGTGCACGCGAATCAGCGTCGTACACGGAAGTGGCGCGTGGAGGAAGATTGAGGACCGTCCCGTGGTGGTGGTGGGGAGCGGCGTGGTGCTCCCTTAACAAAGTCTGCAGTGACGATCCCAGGACCCTTTGACTCCACCCTGCCATCCGTGCCGGCCGAGTGTGGGTTAGACTACGATGCTGTGTAGATCGCTTTCATACTATGTACTGTATTTGCAGTACTGTGCACCGCTGGCACAGTATAATCCTTCCTCTCCACCTCCTTCACCCTGGTGGACTTCGGTTGCTACTCTTGCACAACGGGCGCGCATTGGGACTTACTTTGCCATATCTATAGCCAGAAGCGCAAGAGGTAGTAGGATGAACAAAGACAAGGTCGCTATTTCCATGTGTCTCGCATTCTTCGTCAAGCACAAGCACAAAATACCAGCTAGTTATCGTAGAAATATCCCTGCAAGGCATGCGCCAACAAGCTCATCGGTACGTAGTGGGGATTGCATGCGGATCGCTGCGAGGCTCGGACGATTAATGCCTGCTAGCACCTGGTGCCAAGCCAGCCAAACAAGCGAGTACGACTGCCTTAGCACATCTTCTGCACCGCAGCGCATACCTACTAGAGTGAGAAGCACTTAAAGCCGGCATATCGGCACATAGCAGCATTTTCTCTCGAGGCAGTGTGGATTTTGCTCATCGGGTAACTAAGGTACTGTTAGAGTTCATTCACTGCCTGTGTACCACAGGACGTGCATCTTTCCCACCGAGGTAAGGTTGAGTAGAAAATACGACTGAATATGGCCAGGGCAAGAAGTCTTGTTTGATGAGGACGCAAACTGGGCGAATACATTAGCTAACCACGTTCCACTCGACTGCCGGCTTTGAGGATCAAATACCTATTTACCTGCCCTAAGTAAGACGCTTCTTAAAAGTGACAGCCTATTAAGGTATCCATAATGGTGAGATTAAGGCTGCTGATCGCTTATCGGCTGGACAGCATTGCGCGAGACAAACCCTCAGTACTTGTACACAGTATGTATCAGTATAAAAGGGGTAGGGAAGTTCGCTTTCAATGACAACCGCTGTCCGGCTACACTGACTCTACTGTGACACAAGTGTCAGACGAATGTGCAAGTCCGCTGCAAAGCCGTTGCGAAGTAAAGGCACACGTGTACCTACGTTTGTGACTCGCAAGGCCTGGAAGACGGCGCCAACCGCACGCATGCATGAGCATAATGGCAAAGGTGTAAACCAATGATAGTTTTCCATGGGAATACAGGGCAAGGAGAGATGGGAATTTGTCTACAGGTATCCATTGTGCTCCACTCTCAGAACTCTGTCGTCGGACCTGAGTGTGGCTGCACATAATCGCGGTCTTAGGGTGGGGTGCTGCTGCAGGTCGAACCCTGAAACGGCTATGATGTCATCAACAGTCCATTCGCCCACCTACACAGTACATATTGTAGAGCGCACAGAGTACTTATATCAGGTACCTGAAAGCACTAAGGTACTGTGATAACTTCTCGGTACTCCTCCAAATGATCACATGTATTCCAGGAGAAAGCACGAGTCGCATCGGTCATATTGGTCGCAAGAACACAGCTCCTTATGGAGTCATTTGTTATCGCATAGTCACGCCAGCATGCACGCTATCTTGGTCGAAAGCGGCTTGTAACAAAGAGGAAACCATTCTGAATTTGTGTCATTATTTTGCAGGCCTAGAGTAGAACTGTCTGTATTATGCCCTGAATAAGTAAGGCAGATTGTTCGACACACGGACGGGGAAAGAATCGGTGAAAAGTGCTCCTTCACGAACCAGACGGTGCAATGTCGAGAAAAGGGGGAAAGAATATAAGAAATGGGGTGGCAGTTGGTGTGCCTGCGCATGGCCAGTAGTTTGTGGGTCATGGTCTACCACCTTTGGTCCGTCCCGCAGTGCCAGCTCAATTCATAAGCATTATTTCCTAGACTTTTGCTCGACCTGTGAAGCGCGAGTGCCTCTCGCGGTGACGCCACCAGTAGCCAAACGCAGCTACGGCAAGTATAAGCCACAGGAGAGCGCTGGTAAGGTCGACCCATACCGCATTCTTCATCCGCTGGATGTCTGCATTGGCCTCCGGGTTTTCGTGGATATACATCTAACATTCAATGTTAGCCTAACAGTTTTGGATCGAATGCGTGATGTGTGCCGATGCCAGGGCGTTCGTACGTTTCCAAAGACGCCAAACAAGGCAATCCAGAGAATAAATAGGACTATGTTCCATATCCAGACGGCGGCGAATCGTAGAATGAAGGGAATCATGTAAAGAATGGTGGTAAAAGCCGAAATGCCTCCGACAAACTCGGCATATATCTGTAGACCGTGTGCCGCGTCAGTATGTGAAATCGGCATTGTAAAGGAATGTCTGCCACTCGTCTCGAACGGACGCACGTACCCAACGACTGTCCTGATATTTGTGAGCCTTGGCGGCGCGATGGAGATCAACGCCATAAAGACCGCAGACAGTGATAGCCAGCGCAAATAGAACAAAATGCACGACAGAGAAGGCGAGATAGCTCGCCGTCATGCCGAGGAGACCCATCTTGCTCGCGTCACTCGAGTAACTCGCGTTGTCGATTCGTAGGAATAACAGAAATATGTTAATTGTTAGCGACTCGAGGGTCTGGCTGGTGTTGTTCGTGGATTTGTGAGAGGGACGAGAGAGCGGCGCGTGGACAACGAGTAAGGACCATTCGCCCTTTTTGAGGTGTCTAGCTACCTTGGTTGTCCAATGCTGGACAAAAAGTGAAACGCTTTGGCAGTGCCGGCGGCTTTTTGCTGGTGGTTGTGAGCTGAATCGACCCTTTCCTAGCTTCCTATGACGTAACCAGAATGCTTGCTCTAGCGGCGAGCACTGATTGGTCAGTCGAGCTGTTAGTGACGTTTCCGGCGCAGTGTGATGTGCCAAGTAGACATAAGGTACCTTACCACCAGGTAGAGCAGCTACAGGAACCTCAAGGTACCTACCTCTATCCAGATTCCTCTTCGTCAAAAAATCATCGCTTGTACGTCTTTCCCTGCCTTAATTCAGCACTGGGCCTACAGCAGCGGTCGTAGTCCAACTGGCCATACTCAAAGTAGAACGTATCCGACTCAAGATGCTAGCCTAGAGAGATCTATTATAGGTTCCTGGACCGATTCTTGGATGCTTCATTGGGTCAGCTTATTACACAGAATTCCTTACTTGCGCATTACTGCTCCTTGATGTTTGGAATTTGTGACTCAAGTTAAAGCCTCAACGGTTGACCTTCGGGTTTAAGAGGCTTTGTTTCCTTTACGATACCTAATTGGCAATATGACTGGTTGTAATTCGACATACTAATGGATAGCGGCTCATGAGGCTCACCGAAACTCACCGAGACCCACCGACCTTGCACGCGAGGCTCCAGCAGCTACTTTTGTCAGGAGCAACAAGGGGGCCTCAACTGTCCCCTTTCCTCCTCACCGCCAACAAAGCCTGGGGCCTGTGATTCCTGTGTAGTGAAGGTTCTTGTCCGCGTTGCTTCCTCTCATGTGACTTCCCATATGAGCAAATACGTGCGAGAGATGAATCAGAAGTTATCAGATCTTCCCGACTGGCTTCATACGAATATGCCTCGGGCTAGAATAGAGCCGGGGTAGAAGCATTCGACTTATCATTTGTCTCCTTACGAAACTATCTGCGTGATTTGCACGCCCAAGAGTGGCTGACGCTTCGGTGAGCCAGCAGTTGTTGCCGTGTGATTGCTGCCAGTCCGAATGTTTGCGGTTGTCAAGAGCTGTAGGAAAGCGAACTGGTCGCCGTGGTACTGATGTGATCTACTCATCAGCCACCGGCGTATCAGCACCGGCGCATCAGTGGACTAAAGACATCTCATCGCTTTGGAGAAAGCCTTGACTGCTTGGTTGCATAGGAGTCATCATGATGCTGCGAATAAATATAACAGTGATGGGCGACCGCCTCCGAAAGGATGCTTTGTAGAAAGTCTGCTTGAGGTAGCACGTTCTTCTCCCCGATCACTAGGTCCTAAGCCCACCTGTCGAAGATCAGCTCTCTGCAGCAATGACCGGCAACGAGACCACATCAGCCCCATCATCATCTAGGTATAATGGGGAGACTCATCGCTCTAAGGGAAGAAGCAATCACAGCTCTTCGTCCAAGGGGCAGAAAGAGCCACGAAGGCGGGAGTTGATGGTGTTCTGGTGGTGTGTAAGTTACAAGGTTCCCGCGTCGGCTACCGTATGTTTTCAAAGAGCATGGTCTAACTCCCTGACTAGTGCCAGTGCGGTGAAGGGAGTATGACGAAGGGTACGGATAAGGTATGCCTCAACGCTGACTGTCAGATGCCGATGTGCTCAGACTGCCCGACGGAGAAGCATATTATCTACCCTCGCGACCCATGACATACCTTGGACTTGAAGCGCAGGGGTTACTTACAGGTGTAACTAGTCCTGCTTTCTGAGGGCTAAAGTCAAGCGGGCTTTTAGGACCCTGCCAAACACTCTCCCAGCTCTTTGCTTGGTCAGGAATTTGTACTTTTGAGGCTTGTTCTCGTGGATGCCCTTTTGCCTCGGCATCGCAACTGGCGTTTAAAGGCTTAGCTCATTCATGGAAGGTGCTATAGGGTCAGATCAACAAACACATTAGGAATAACCATTCGAGACCGCCAGTCACTGTAGTAATCCGCTTCGGGGTCGATGTCTGCCCGGTAACACGTAAAAGGGGTAGATTCCCCTACCAGAAAGGCAAGGGTTTCGAAGTACCTTATCCAGAACCGTCAACACATCGTGTATATAAGTAATACGTGCCACAGCTACGGCCCATACCCAAGTGGCTGCAACTGGAGTGTCCTGTAACGGTATCCCGAAGCCATTGCCGAGGTAGAATAGAAGTAGCTACGCCGCGGAGAATTCGACCGTGTTAAGGTGATGTACGTCGACCCTAGATGTCTCAGCCTTAGACACTGCCTTGGAGGCAGTCTTTTGTGAGACCGTGAGGGTTGTATGTCGAGATAAGTTTCACCTTTACGATGTGGCGCCGGGTTCTGCAGGTCAGAAGAGCCTCATAATGGGGCTAAGGTTGAGCCTCGGCCAATCAAAGCCGAGGAATCATGGTCAACCGAACCTCAACCCCGCACTCCTCGCCAATGGAGCAACTCAACTTCCATGCCTCTCATTCATCTGTCGGTATTTTGGACTGACCTGGACCATATAGCCACTCGCTACAATGACTTCTCAAGAGTCTGAGATGTCACCTCCCTTCATATCCGTGCCTGGCATACCCAATTTGCGGGATATCGGCGGTCAACCGGTTTCCTGTTCGGGCCCAGGACAACAACCGGGGGATGCACAACAACGGCAGGAGTCAAGCAAGAAAATGATACGCCGAGGCATCGTCTACCGCTCTTCCGAACCCTCCAAAGTCTCTGAGGAGGGCGTCTCCATCCTGACCGATGACTTGGGCATCACCCACGTCTACGATCTGCGATCCAAAGTTGAGATTGACCGCTCCCACGGAAAGACGCTGGCGGCAGACTGGCAACCAAGAGAGTGGCCCGGATCCAAGCGCGTATTTGTGCCCGTCTTCCTCGATCAAGATTACAGCCCTGAAGCTCTGGCTCTAAGATTCGGGCAATATTCCCACCGTTCAAGTGAGGTGGGTCCCGCTGTGCCCGCTGGCTGAATATCACTGAATATGATTCTGCTGTCCCCGTTTGTTGAAGTTCTCTGTGACAGTGACTCACTCCAGACGCCATGTTTTCCACTACAACAGGGTTTTGTCATGGCGTACTCCAGTATCCTGACGTCTGCGGCCGATCCGGACCATCCCTACGCACCATTTCGCACCATCCTCAACCACCTCGCTGTTCCGAACCCTCCCCCGATGCTCATCCACTGCACCGCCGGCAAGGACAGAACCGGTGTCGTATGCGCTCTTATTCTTTCGCTGTGCGGAGTAGACGATGAAACAGTGGCGCGAGAGTACGAACTAACCCAGCTCGGTCTTGCGGCTCGAAAGGACGAGTTTGTCACCCACCTGCTGACCGTTGCCGAGACGATGAATCTTGACTCGCTCAAGGGTAACCGAGAGGCAGCGGAAAGAATGGTTGGTGCAAGGAAGGAATCCATGTTGGGTACGCTGGCAATGATAAGAGAGAAGTACGGGTCAGTTGAGAGATACGTTGTTGACCAGTGTCGGGTTACCCCTGCTGCTGTTGACCAGATTCGAAAGAATCTTGTAGTCGACGTCGAATAGAGTGACCCGATAGCATTTTTGTAGCCAGCAACGTTCATACTTGTACGCTCACCAAGGAGGGTTTTGTTAAGGTAACATGCACTCAACCGGGCCTTATCCGGGTAGCATTCCCGTAGATGGGAGGTACAGAGCCATAGGCCGTCTTTAGTCATAATACAACTATAAATACAAGGGCATTCCAGCAACGGGTACATTCCCGTCCCCGGGAGCCCCAGACGAAGGCTCCCGATGTGGTCAGTCATTCGTATCCCACAAGGTTATTCGACCTTTGTCGGGATCTTGACCTCTCCTCTCCTCCTGTCGTAGAAGGGCACGCCATATCTCCAACCAGTTCCCTGCCTTGATCGTCCGTCCTTACCACCGTCGTCGACATTTATATCCTTAAAGCGGAACTCGAACCTCGAAGCTCTTACTCTTGTGGTGTGCTTCTCTTCATGCAGCAGCCGTTTCTGCTCCTTCTTGGCGGCAATAACCTCGCTTTCCATGGCCGCCTTCTCGAAAATCTCTTTCGCCTCCTGGGCCGACTTGCCAGCCAGCATCTCCTTCTCGAGAGCGATAAGCTCAGGATGCGGTACACGCTTGTCTGCCGGCAGAATATGGTCGCCGAAGGCCTTAGCGGCATCCTCTCGAGTGAAATGCCGTGATTCTGACGTAGGAAGAAATATTTGCTGTTGCGTATAGTTGTGCACGTTAATCTCATTGATCGGCTCGAACTCTTGGCCTTCCGAGAGCTGCTGCTGCGGGAGCATAGACATTACAGCGCGAGCGTAAGGCGTAGCCAGTTTCTTGCCCTGCGTCCATTGGAAACCAAGACTGTCAGTCATCGCTCGAGCATAGAAAACGGTATGAATATCGTGTGAAAGTTTTCATGGCTTTTATCAGAGAGGCTCGCATGCTAAATTTTTGTAACCACGGATGTGTCTTCAAGACTAATCGAAAATTTTTGGTGTATCATCACTTGAAGCCGGGATCGAAACGGATTGGCGGTGGAAGACAAGGAAAGAGACTTACCTCGCGTTCCCAGGCTTTTTCAACCTCCTTCAACCTGACAACAGCCGCAACTCTGCGCATGTCGACGCCGAAGTTTGCTGACACCGACTTGATCGCTTCGCCCTCTTGCACGACCTTTCGCCATATCTCTTCTCGAGAGTCCTCCGAGAGAACGGGCTCACTGACGAAGAGTGGATTGCTAGGGAAGGGCTTGAATTGGGATCCAGACACGTACTTCGGTCCCTCCGAGCCGTGTTCACGGAACTTCTCGCCCTGCTCCTGCATCCACTGCCTCATCTTCAAGCGTGGGCGAGTGAGTCCCTGGCGCCGAGATGTTGAAGAGAAGGTTCTTCTAGCCTCTTGAATGCCGCGATCCTTAGGATAGCGACATAGTGGCGTTACTGCGGCCTCGATGCCGGCAGTGACGGTGCGACCTGGTATTCGTGGAGGCATCGAAGGGCTTGCTCAGCACATTGGAGTTCGAACCAAACGTGTAGAAGAGGAAAGACAGGAAGCAGAGCAGGAAGACCCAGGGGATCCCCAGCCTCAAAAGTCAAAGGAAAGGAAAAGGAAATCGATCTGGTAAAAGGGAATTGTGCCGATCATGATGGTTACTTGCTGGGTGGGATCGAGCTAAGCTCGACGAAATATCTTTTCGGTCGATAATTGTTCCGCAATCTAACCTGCTGGTCCGTGCGTCTCACCGAAGTTCACCGGGCACTTACACAGTAAACAGGAGCCCAACATCAGGTCTGTGTTCATGTACAATATAATGAAAATGAAAATGCGTGTCTCATCATTATCAACACCTTAAAGATGCTATCTAAACACTTCTTGCATCCGGCCGCATTGGACTTCCCAAAGTGATGATGCAGCGTGTTCTAGCAAGGCATTGGCCCCTTCCTGGCCAAGCTGTAGACCCAACTATCGCCAGAGTAGCAGACTCTGTCACCATTCCAGTTTCCGGCGACCAGCTGCCGGATCCTCCAGTTCACTGAGGACCGAATCGACAATGCTCCTCTCAGTCCTGACTCGTGACGCCAACTTGGTCCTCGAGTAGAACACCGGACAGTCTTTGCTGTCACAACGCACGTCCGCATCCGCCGGGGCGAGCCCGGCACAAGTCTGGCACACCTTTACCGCATCCCTTAATCGCGCCTCGTCATCATTCAGTTGTCTCTGCACCTTGACCATAGAAGCAGCTGTGTTGCGCTTGCACTTCGAACAGACCATGCCGACGCTCTCCTTGTGCATCTTAACACCGCAGACTGCGCAGGAAGCCGACTTAAGGTACGCCTCAAGTGTCTTCTTCCTCCAACTAGGTCCAGCGGCAGGCGCTGCAAGAGACGAGACCTCGACGCGCCGGATCCGCTGCACCTTTGGCATTTCGTCATACCACTGCCGCACGTTGGCCCCAACAAGGTTGAAGATGCGCTCGAGCGGTGGGATGAGATTCTTGGAGATGTAGTACTCTGCGTCGAGCGACGCGTGCGGATCGTGCAGGAGGTCTTCCGGCGCAACGCACCGGTCGATCAGACGAGAACCAGGTCCGCCGCTAACAACCACGTACGGCACGCGTTCGCCGTATTGCGGTTCCGCTCGGGCGTCTTCAAGCATGCGTTTAGTACTGATAAGAGCACCTGGAGGCGGCGGGCCCTTGTCACTATAAGTGCCCAATTTAACCTCCCTTGCGAAGCAGAAGTCTTGGATCGAGACGTTGCCTTGCATGATCTTGGTGCATTGTGCTTGAAAATATGCCTTCACCTCACTCAGATTCGCCGTCTCGAACAGCAGCTTCAGAGCTTTCTCTTCAATCTTCTGTTCTGCAGGAGTACCGTCGCGGCGAACCGTCTCTATGCCTTTTGCGTCGAAGTCTGGTTGTGCCTGGCCAGGATGTTCGTATTTGTAGCCCACATATCGCTTCTTTGCAAGCAGCACGCAGGGATGGTACACTTTCTCAAATTTGAGTTTGATAGGTCGTGGGTTCATGTCGGTGATCGCTTTGGCAATCTCCTCTCCAAGCTTGAACGCCTCTTCTCTCGTCCTACCCTTGAGATAGACGAACAAGCTGTCCGTGTCGCCGTACACCACTTCTGCGCCCCAGCGGTCTACAGAGTGTATATAGGCAATCGCTCTTTCCAACGTTTCTCGCCCGGTCTGAACAATACTGTCTGCGATCTCGGAACAGGGCATACGCCCCGAGAATGAGGCCGACGTATAGCCGTACGTCACGTTGGCTAGTAGCTTCAGAGCCAGCTGTCTATGGTTGAGAAGCTGTTGCAGAGTCTTGTCGTCTTTGTCCTGCTTCATACCGCTCTTGACCATAACCCTCGTCTCAAGAATTTCAGTCAACATCTTTGCCAACAAGGACTTCCGAATTTCGGGTTTGGTATACATCATTCCGTTGGGTGCGATGTTGATATGTTCCTTGAGCAGTTTCAACAGTCCTTTTCGTCTCTTGTACTCCGTGAATCCCATCTTGTTTGTTCCTCGCCAGTTCACAATCCGCCCGAGAAAAGTCGAATAACAGTAGTTGAATGCAATCATCACGCTAGGGTATAAGCTCTGGAAATCGAGAACCAGCAGAGGACTGTTGTAGAAAGCACTCTGTGGTTCCATTACAAGAGGCAAACACTCCAAAGCGTTCTGGCCACCAACTTGTTTCCGGCTCGGGGACACAAGTAGGAAATTCTCCGGTTTGGCGATCCTAAACATGATCGACTCGACTTTGAACTGGGAGCCGCGAGAGAAGACAGAGAAGAAATCCACGCCTAGCAGCCGGGCCTGTTCGCTGGTCCGTGGTATCAGCTCGTTGCTCTCCAGAATGTCAATATCTAATCGCGTTCGGATTAGATGGTACTTGAACACTTTGCACAAGTCCGCCACGTGGCCATTGCTGTACCATTCCGTCAAGTCTTTATATGAGTAATGAGGAATTCGTCGGTGAAGGAGGTGCCATACAACATTCTCCATCGTGTACTGAAGCAAGTTGAGCTCCCCTCGCATAGCGCGCCAGATATTGATCATGTGTCGTCCAGTGACACGGATGGTTGAGGTCGTGTTGAAACCCCATCTGTCAGCATCCTTCCCTATCCTCCCATGAGAAAGTGACTTCATTCGCGAGAATTCGTCGCACAAATCGTATTCGTACTTATAACGAGCACGCTCAATGAGATATCCCCACGAACTCCCATGCACCTCATAACCCGTAAGGATGTCAGGATCATATGTGCGTACAAGCTCGACCATTCTCACCATCAGCTCCAGTTCTGTTGTCTCTTCGTAGACCTCGATGGAGGCCATGTGACGAATCTGCTGAGCCATGGTACCGTTTCTTGAGAGAACAACCACTCCGGATTGTGTGTTGAGGTCCGTCGACTGGCTGCTAACATCAAAATCTTCGTCCGACTTGACGCACCAGAATATGCATTGGACCTCATCTTCCTCAGGATTCGGGACCAGCTTGCCTCTGGTGTTGACGTGAATCTCCAAGCTCATAGTACTCATATACTGGGCCTCATGCTGCACGCTCGTCGACTTCCGCTTCTGAGAATATTTGAAGCCGTGCTTATTCTTTGGCGTGGGACCTTCCACTTGGGATTGATATTGGTTAGTATTTCGTTGTGTCGCCAGTATATGCTTAGCCGACTGCCTCTTCTCGGCTGTCTCGCTCTGCTGCACCCTTTCTCTCCACCAAGCTTCAACCTCATCGAAGGAAGGAGGGATGTCTGCAAGCTCCCAGCTTCTCAGACTGCAACATGCCCGTTTACGCTCATACACTGCAGCATCAGTCTTTCTCCGCTCACTGAACCCCAGTTCCGCCTTCAAACCGAAAGTTGCCGGAGACAGGCCAGTTGCATCAAAGTCTGGCAGAAACGGAAGAGTGTTGCCTTCTATTCGAAACTCACGACCGGCATATTCTCTCGGGCGTGGGGGGACATCCTTCTCGTTGCTGTAATACGCATCTTGGTAGATGACATCCGGCAGACCATGTTCTTGCATCGATTTCAGAACCTCATCCGCTGAAGGCGGCAAAACGCTGAGACAATACATCGACTCTGGTGCTTCCCAAACGAGCCCTGTATGGGATGCTTGGATTCCTGTAATTGTCCCCCCAGATGTAGAGGACAACGGCAAAAATGGCTTCAACGGTGAGTCATTGTGCAACTCTGTTTCAGATGGGCTACTCCCCGGCAGCGTCACCGTTGGGTTGGAAGACGTTTCCCTCTTAAGCAAACTGTCCTCCTTCCGCTGTGAAGCGCCAGATAGTTGACTTAAACGCAGCCTTGTGTTTGGGTCGTTTGGGTCTTTCACCACACTGAAGGAGAGCGTGTGGTTACCTCGCCCTCTTCTATGATCTCCTTCCGCAATGACCCTTTTCCGCGGTAATGCCAGTTGTGTGCCAGTCGATTCTTCGACGTCATAAAGCTCATTTACGCCGTCGTCAGTTACAGCAGGCTTATCGTTTTGAAGTATTGCAGGCGCCCTAAGGTTCAGTCCATGTATAGACTTGTACCTTTTTGGAGATCGATCATCAAGGGCATCTCTGCAGCGTTTTGATGGAATCTTCTCCGCAGGAATCTCCTTCCGGTGACCGTGATTTATCTTGCTGATAAAACCATCTCGCATGACCTCGTCCAGAAGCTCGGTTGAAACGGGAAAGTGCGGTGGCTGTCTAGTTTGTAAACCGCTGGGACAGACGCCCACAATACGATCATTAACAGCAGCTTCCATAGGGTCCGATGCGAGGTCATAACTATCCAGGTTCGATCCTGACCCTCTCGGCAAGTCCTCTGTTTCCTTGGCTGACTCGGAATCTTGTGGGGTACCGCCATTCGCACCAGCCTTGGCAGGTTTGAGGTCGTCGGAGATGTCGTGCGCTAAGCCTCCAGCAACATATCCCACCATATTCACTGCGTCGACCAACTCCTCGTCGGAATCGTAAGGGAAGATGTCACTGTCGCCGTCGTGACCTTCGAAGTCTAGAACCCCTTTTTCGTCAACGACAATGCTACTGCCGGGATGCTGTGCCAAATCGGGGCCTTGTGCATCCAAGCCTAGCTGAGGCAGAAGATTCTGCGGGTAGAGGTCTTCGACCGACTCCAGAACAGTTTTTACCGTATCTTCAAAAGGCGTTCGTTGAACAAAGGTTTCAAATGAGGGCTCCTCTCCCGCAAATCCGGCTACCTCTTGGTTGATCTGTTCGTTGATCTGCTCGCGATATTCTTCCTCATGGATCCAACCAGGAGATTGAGAGTGCCGCGGATCGGCCGACATTGAGACCAAAGCTTCAGGCGCAAACGGACTGCTTTTTGCATCTTTTCCAACCATGCGCCTTCTCCGCCTTTTAGCCTCATCATTCCATAAGCCTGCCATGCTGTGAACGAGCTTGACATCGGCGGGTTGGGGATGTAGTCTCTCCACGAAGTCATGGTGCAGAGGCCGTTCCTGTACCTGATTTCGATTCAGGATATCTTGCACACAGATGTCGACTTCTATAGAGCAGTTGCTGACACGAGGGAGTTGGACATCATCTGTGATACTCTCCGGCGCTATAGATTGGGAGTGCCAGTTGTGCGGTAAGACTTCCTCAGCGTCGTACGGCGGGACCGGGGCCCTAAAGGCCGCTTTCTTTGCTTCGATATAACCACAACCGTACAGATTATAGTCCGTCATGAACTGCAGAAGAAACTGGAGATGAGATTCGTAGGGCTGAAACTTCCGGTTCATGATGAGACCCTGGTGAAGCATGTCGGCAAGCCGAGTCATGACGAGCGGGTTGAGCATGTAAATTTTCAGAAAGAAGCGGTAGCCAACATGAAATCCGTAGAAAGGTATGGCCTTGACGAGGGTTATCCGAGCCACGAACTTGGGTGGCTTGGCCGTGTTAGTCCGGCGATAGCTGGCAGCGAGGGCATGGTCGATAGAGAGATGAAGTTGGTAGATGTATGCACCCACAACATCCGGGGCCAGACTGGAGGTATACTCGACGAACATGTATGGGAAGGCTCCATGTATATGCGCGCAGACCTTCTGTCCTGTCTCCGTAGAGCCAAAAACACGGATGACAGGAACCTCGGGTTCCTTGGAGAGGGGTGAGCCAGGAACATGTTTACGGAGAAACGGATCGTATCTAGTAGGCGAGACCCGATAGTAATCGATGCAATTCAGCCTCACTCGGAAGACCTGGTCCATAGCGGAGGTTGTGTGCCGTGCGTACAGTTAGAAGAGCCAAGCCAAGACAAATGACGATGATGAAGAAGGTGGATGAGAAGGGGAATATGGCTACAAATGTAGCTCACGACACCAACTATAGTCCATAGGTGACCGTGGAGCTGCCTTCGCACAAACTCACAGCAACGAAGGAGCCCGTATCCAAGAAAGGTGTCCAAGTCATTTTCCAGATCATTTTCAAGAACGCGTGGTGGCGCGTCTTGTTTGATGCAATAAGTCACTGTGCAATCACACACATAACTACCGCCAGATCACGTGATGTCTCAAGAGTAGGTTTGTTAAGTAATTTCGTTACGTGCATATCGATTTCGCTCGCGTCAGTCCCAAGGCTATCTTATTTATTTATCCAGCAGACCTTCTATGCGCCTCTCTGTGGCGCACCTTGAAAGTCCAAGCGAAAGGATAGTTATCTACGTATCTATTTATCCATATGACGTTACTTGGCCAGTGAACGTACTCGTCCCTGTTCAATACGATCGTACCGACAACAAAATCAGCAGGCTGAATTTTCAAGTTCCGGTCAGCAGAATGCCGCCGCCACCTCCTCCATCACGCAGATCAGACGCGCAGGCGTCCGGTGCAGCTTCCAAGGAGGAGAACGTCTATATCCCAGCCTTTATCAGCAAGCGACCATTCTACGCCAAGGAAGATACCGGAGATGAGACGACAGACTACCTAGAACATCAGCGGATACAGAAGAAAGAGAGGGACGATGCGCTATCTAAGTCCAAGTGGTACGACCGCGGCAAGAAGGCTGGACCGGCCGCGACCAAGTTCCGCAAAGGCGCATGTGAGAACTGCGGCGCAATGACCCACAAGGTCAAGGACTGCCTCCAACGCCCCCGCGCAAAAGGTGCTCGGTGGACTGGGAGGGACATCCAGGCTGACGAAATCGTCCAAGACGTGGAGCTTGGCTGGGACGCGAAACGTGACAGATGGAATGGCTTTGATCCCAAGGAGTACAAAGCTGTTGTGGAGGACTACAACCAAGTTGAGGAGCTGCGGAGGCAAATGCAGGCCCAGAAGGCGGCAGAGACAGGAGAGGAACTGGAGGACGGGGACAAGTACGCAGAGGAATCAGATATGAGCCGGCACCAGCCTACTTCGACGCGACAGCTCAGGATGCGTGAAGATACCGCCAAATATTTGCTCAACCTCGACCTCGACTCGGCGAAATATGATCCCAAAACCAGAGCAATGGTGGACGCTGGCGCAATATCTGGCGACAAGGCTTCGGCTCGATATGCAGAGGAGGGCTTCTTACGTGGCTCAGGCGATGCGGCTGAGTTTGAGAAGGCCCAAAAGTACGCATGGGAGACACAGGAGAATACGGGTGACACAACACAACATCTCCAGGCTAATCCCACTGCCGGAGAGTTTTACAGGAAGAAGGCAAAGGAGGAGGAAGAGCGGAAACGTGCCGAGAGGGAGAGAATACTCAAGGAGAAGTACGGCGGTAGCGACAGCAGTAGCCTGATATCGGCCGAGGCACTGAGGCAGATGGCGGTCACAGAGTCGGAACAATTCGTCGAATACGACGAGTCCGGCCTCATAAAGGGGGCACCGCGAAGTGCGGCTCGGTCCAAGTACCCGGAGGACGTCTACATCAACAACCACACGTCCGTATGGGGCAGCTGGTGGCATAACTTCAAGTGGGGATATGCGTGCTGTCATGCCCTCATAAAGAACAGTTACTGTACGGGCGAGGAAGGCAAGCGAGCTTGGGAGGAGGCGGAGCGGCAGAGGACAGGCGTCAACTTGGTCGAAGACGCAGAGGGTGGCGATACAATAGATGGGATAGCTGGTGGCGTCCCAAAAGAACAGCAGCTGGTTGAGGACTCAAGTTTGGTTCCCAAGGGCGCAGCTCAGAAAAGGACAAGGGAGGAGATGATGGGTGGTGTCTCAGAAGCGGAGTTAGACGAATATCGGAGAAAACGGACCGCAGCAAATGATCCTATGGCCAAGTTCTTGGGGAAGGATGAGCTTGTACATTAACAATTGCAATGGTAGACAACGGACTCTGGTCCCATTCTTTAGATCTGTTCCTAATTTGGACGAAGGTGAGTCGTGATATCACATGGGGTTGGATAGACAAGCGGTCGGGAGAATTGTCATTTCTCATGAGGGTGTAGCTGGCTACGCCCCTCTTGGATGCATTGCAGTATCGAAAGCCTAGCAACAAAACGCCGGTACTCGACGAGCGATATAAAATGTATCACCCGTCACCTTCCCTACCACGCCTTCCAAAAAATGATTCTCCCGTCTTTCGTTTTACGAGCCGCTCAATCTACTCGTCATCCTCCTCCTCCTCAGCATCATCCTTCTTCTCAGCGGCCTTGGCCTTCTTTCTCCGGACACGACCAGGACGGCCACCACCGAATGGCGAGGAAAGAGCGAAGTCAATGTGCTTCTGGGAGTCGAGACGGACGATGAACGAGGGGACGTTGACGATCTGCTTGCCGACGCGGATGTGGCGCTGGCGGATGAGGACACGAGCGTGGTGGATAGACTTGGCGAGGCCGAGCTTGTAAACGCAGGTCTGGAGGCGGCGCTCCAAGAAATCCTCGACCTTGAGGGCAAGGACGTAATCGAGCTTCATGCGGGACTCGTCAAGAACACCCACGCGTACTAGACGGCGAATGAGGGCGTTGCCTTCGAAGAGACGCTTGGGGTCCTTCTCCTCAAGAGTAAGGAGCTCACTGGAAGGTGGCATACAAGTTAGTTCTAGTTCAATTCAAGTATTATTATGCGGAGAGACGCAGAAGCGCGTGAACTAGATAGAAGGTCTTACCGGGCAGCACGACGAATCTTGGACAGGGTGAGCAGCACACGCCACACCTCACGCTTGTTGCGGAGACCATACTCGCCGACGAGCTTCAACTCTCCGTCCCTGGAATTCGCAAAGTTAGTTCGAGATCACAATCGACATGAACAGAGTCAAGCTCATGCTCAGTGGCCGGTGATTGATTGAGCGCGTTCTTGCAGCAGGGAGCGCTGGCCCGAAATATTCCAGACCAGGCACGTCCGCGCAGAGGCGTCATCTGAGTATTGAATTGAGTAATACTAACAATCGAGCGGCCTCGAAGGGGCGACGGGGGACCTTGGCGGTCTTGGAGTAGGAAAGAGGCGCCATTGTTGACTGTTGCGACTCTCGGGTTTCCGATGATGCTCAGAAAAGTTCAAAGTAAAGAGGTTATCAAAAATTGGGCAGATGAAGCACCAAAATTCAAGAGTGTGGATGGAATCGTGTGGTCCGTGCGTACCACTTTTGGTAGCGATTCGCAGCCAGCTGGCAGAGCCCTAACTCTCCCGCCAGACACCACGCTAGCTTGATTCGGGAATAGTCAGGCGCGCCTCAACTCCGAAAAGTCCAATTTTCGATTGCACACACAAATCCGACATTTTCCTGAGGCTCTCCTTACGACCAACATCACGAACCATCACCCCGACCACGTCCACGTCAACCCTCACAATCAGGCAAGATGGGTCACCCCGCAGGTCTTCGTGCTGGCACTCGCTATGCCTTCTCCCGTAACTTCCGGGAGAAGGGTATGATCCGCCTATCGACCTACCTCAGGCAGTTCAAGTACGTTCACGATCGCAAACTGCCTCTTACCGATTACTGCGAAAGACAACGGTCGCTAATTGTGGTTTAACAGGGTCGGCGACATCGTGGACATTAAGGCGAACGGTGCTGTCCAGAAGGGGTAAGCATCCACTTTCCCCCGTCATTCCTCTGAAGCCTACGGGATACACGACCGGCAATACTGGTGATTAAGGAACGGCGATTGCAAACGTCTTGAATAGTAGCCAGGCACTGGTCAGAGGGAGTGGTAGAAGTTGGAGAGATTGGAAGGCTGACATGGGGCAATTTACAGCATGCCGCACAAGGTCTACCACGGCAAGACCGGCGTCGTCTACAACGTCACCAAGAGCGCCGTCGGCGTCATCATCTACAAGAAAGTCAAGCATCGGTACATCGAGAAGCGCGTCAACATCCGGATCGAGCATATTGCCCAGTCGCGGTCACGAGAGGGTTTCCTTCGCCGTGTCAAGGAGAACGCCGCGTTGAAGAAGCAGGCCAAGGCCGAGGGCAAGCCCGTTCAGCTCAAGAGACAACCACTCATGCCCCGGGAGGAGCGCACAGTTTCGATGCAGGACAACCGCCCGGAGACGGTTGCCCCTGTGGCTTACGAGACAACAATCTAAGGGAGGGTTGTTGGTGGAGTGTCGGTTGTGGTCGAGGGTCATTGCTTGATTTGTCTTTTGCATGGGGTTCATCACGTATAGCACGGAAAGATTTCTATCACGGCAATGGGTCCCGGGTCGGCATTGCTCATAGGAGAAGAAAATACCAATGGCATTGTCTAACAACAACTCTGGCTTTATGGTCCGCCTTTCCAATATTCAAGCTGCGGCTCTGTCGGGCCATCTTAGCTTGAGCAGCCTTTGGGCGCCTTGGTTGCCATTGTGGATTTGACTCGAGGGAAAGTGACGGCGTCTCTTGCATCGAGCGCACCTATTTGAAAGTAGCCCATTTCTGCACCGCCCTACCAGAGCTTGATCTGTGGTGGAAAGGGCCTAGACATGGATATGATGCTACAGGTATCAGGTCAGTCACTAGGCGTGGGGAACGACTATGAGGACGCTGACTGCGTGCAGGATAGACAGGCGGCGTCTAAAAAGTAGTACAAGCGGACCAGAATCCAGCTTGTCATAGCGGGATTGACACTTTATTGGTCATCTTAACGTAGCCAATATGTCACTGAATAGCACTCAGACACGAGACTATGTTCAACGTAGAATTCATCTGGCTCGGGGAAAGATAAAGGGGTTAAAAGACACAGTGTACTGCGGTATAGTCTACGTGTATATGTTGCCAGGCTAGCCGTCGCTTTTGCGGTCGGATATACCTTAGTCGATATGCGCAGTATCTTAGCTGGAAAGGTCGGTCCCTTGCGCTGCGGGCTAAGCCAAATCAAGCACGGGGAAGTACATACCTTAGCTCCTCTGTGGCTGACGTCAAGCGGGTTAAAGCCACTTCTCAACCTCATTCAACTCAAAACACGTCTAACTTGACCTGACCACCACCAAGTTTGTGTTGGAGAATTGTTTGTTTCAATGCTCGTAGACGCTGCATCTACCCGACAGGTAGCAGAGGGTCATCGTCTCTCTCTCGAGCCGCCTCCGCAGCCATGTCCTGGACGGCGTTTCTGCTGACCTACCTCCTAGGCGGAATTACCTTTGTTCCTCTGCTCGTTTTCGCAGTTCTATTCCATGCCTATCTTACCTTTCCAGTCCACCAGGATGGCACCAGTCTGCCTGTCGCTAGCTCGACGGAAGATGATATTGTGCAAGCCGGCGACGATATCGCTGCCTTGAAAGTGGCTCAGAAAGACGATGGCAAAGCCCGAGGACCAAGTCATGTCGACTCAGATGTTGCCGCCGGCTACTTCGCCGTCTGCCGAGAGTACACGCCAATGGGTATTAATGCAAAGCCCATCGAGCGATCAACTCCTGTCGGGTCTACAACCGTCGCCGCTCCGAGCCCAAGTGTCTACCAGACAATGTATCGGAGTCTCTTTGATCGGAAGCAGAACCATAGTCCGTTAGACAGCCACAGCACTAGTCAACGCCCGAAGAAGGCTGGGAACGTGTTCTACGTTGTCTTACGGTACTTCCTATGCCTCGCGGCTGTCTAACTACAAACTAACCTGTGGACTCTAGGCACGGCCACTTGATGCTGTTCGACGACGACGAGCAACTCGAGGTCCGCCACGTCATTTCCTTAGCGCATCACCGTGTCAGCCTATACTCAGGAGGGGATAAAACACCCGAAGGCGAGCTCTTTATCAAGCGCAATGCCATCTGCTTGTCCCGGAGGACTGAGGGCGCAAGCATGCCTGCGGATAGTCAAGTGTCCAAGCCGTTCTACTTGTTTTCGGAGAACTGCTCTGCAAAAGAAGACTTCTACTTCGCCCTACTGAAAAATCAACAGCACTCTCTCGCTCCTGACAGCCCGGCCCCGTCCTCACCCCTCGCGTTCGATATCAAGCACATCATCTCCCTGGTGCAACGGCTACATTCGTCAGAGGAGCATATACATACGAGGTGGCTCAATGCCATGATTGGCAGGGTGTTTCTGGGCATCTACAGGACGAAGGACATTGAGAATTTCATAAGAGAAAAGCTCACAAAGAAGATTTCTCGCGTGAAGCGACCTTCTTTCCTGTCAAACATAACGATACAAGGCATCGACACAGGAGAATCGGCACCATATATCACCAACCCACGGCTCAAGGACCTGACGGTTGAAGGGGAATGCTGCATGGAGGCCGATGTGCGTTACACGGGCAACTTCCGCCTTGAGGTCGCTGCCACGGCCAGAATCGATCTTGGCAGCCGCCTCAAAGCCCGAGAGGTCAGTCTGGTTCTCGCAGTAGTGCTGAGAAAGCTTGAGGGCCACGTGCTCCTGAAGATCAAACCACCGCCAAGCAATCGCGTGTGGTTCTCTTTTCAGTCCATGCCCAAAATTGAGATGACCATTGAGCCAATCGTGAGCTCTCGTCAAATTACTTATACCGTCATTCTTCGTCAAATCGAGAACCGTATCAAAGAGGTCATTGCCGAAACGCTTGTGCTTCCCTTTTGGGATGACATACCCTTCTTCAAGACAGAACACAAAAACTGGAGGGGAGGCATTTTCCAGGGCGATGATGCCGTTGAGTCGTCTCTTGATCTTGAGACCACTTTGGCACAGGATGGAGACGTTGACGATGTCGATCGTCTCGAAGAAGGCGACTCGGCTGACCAAGTCCTTCCAACGATAGAGAAGAGTCATAGCTTGCCAGTTATCGAAGCCACAACCAAGTCGACGGGATTCTTTGGGAGGAAGAAGGCCGAATCCAAAGGCCCTGGTCACTTGCTGCCATCCGGCTCCACGTCTACAACGAGTGTCGACACAAAGCTGGACGGATCTGAGAGACGGACTATTAGACGAAGCTCGCTCCTCGACTCTCCTGCTCCGACTCTTAGTACAGATTCTCTGGACGTTGAAGCAGTGAGACCTGTGTCCCTCCAGCCAGAGCATAGCGTGGCTGCTGCGGTCCTCGCGAATCTCTCAGCTAAGTCTGACGAGACATCACACGCTTCAACTCCGGTAGTTGCCCCGTATAAGCCATACATCACGTCTAAATCTCCAAGCCAATCATCTATCTCTTCACGTGAAACATTGGAGACGGAAGCTATAGACCAGAACAAAGAAAGAACTCCAGTTCCCAGACGAGACACAGCCTCATCAGCTGGAAGCCAAGATGATATAGCATCTCAGTCCCCATCTTCAACACCGAGGGTACCAGTCCGCAGCCATACAGGCTCCCTGACGAAGGGACTTTTCAGCCGCAGGGAAAATTCTGTCGGCGAAGCACCCCTGACATCGGCTTCGACTGGTGTCAATGACCGTGAGCAACAGCGGCGCAATGCTCTGGCGGCAGTTACTAACGCTGCTGCATCCGCGAAAAGATGGGGGCTCAACGCATTACAACGGCACAATGAAGGTAACAAGAATGGTAGCGCTACAGAAGACGACCCCCCTGTGGACTTGAAACAACCCATGGGACGCGGGCGTCCGCTTCCACCACCTGGCACACCGTTGCCAATGCCAGATAGGAAGACAAAGACAGCACCGCCGCCGGTACCCAGGCGGAAGCCCGTCCATGCACCAGGCATAGAACAGCATTCCTCCCCGAACCAGCAAGGAAGCCATCATCCCAGTCATCGACGACCAGTTCCTCCCCCGCCTTTGCCCAAGCGCAGACATGCAGACCCAAATGACCACCAGCAGAATGACGATACCGGAATGCTTGTGGTTGAGGCTCCAGCAGACTCCGAGCCAACAACCCCTTTGAGCGCCACGCATTCATCGTCTTACGTGCAACCATGGGCGGAGGAGGTTGGAGCCGCCGATCCCCATGATCAACCTGGCGGCATTGGTGATGTTCCCAGGCGTAAAGGGCTGGACCTCGTTAGCCCAACGAGGGTCAGGTCACACGAACTTGTCAACGAGTTAACCTCTACGTCAGGGACACCTGTGGCCGAGGAGTTGCACAGCCAGACCGAGGCGGGAGATGGTGGGGAAGATGATGACTTCTCGGCTTGGATGGACAATGTTGATCCTCCCGAGCCTGACTCCAGCGTGGCAACTAGTTAGAAACAGTTCATGGAGCGGAGTGTCGGCCTGTTCTTATCTCCTTCTACTAATGAAGTCTTATGAGGGTGCATGGGAACACAACCTGGAGTCGAGGAGCACATGGCATAGGGCAAGGTGGACAAACGCAGCCTTGGACTTTCATAACGACGGCCTGGAATGCAGGTGGCACCAGGGTCGCATGCAACTTGAGTTCTTTGTATGTTTAAAAGATTCGATAGCTATTCTGGAGTAGGAAGCAATCATGGTAACAGCTCACTCAAATGTAATGTGTGCTCGTATGAGGTTGCGCGGGCGACCAGTCGCGTCAGTATTAAAGTGATAGTCTGCATGAAAGATAAGACCGCGGGATCACTTCCACTCAGAGCCACAGTCGACTAGTTGGGGAGGTTACATGGATGGCATGGATTTTCTACATCGAGAACAAGCTACATCTATGTCTACCACCGACAACCGAGCGGGTTGCAACACATATTACGAATATATCGCTAACGTCACTGCGCAGAAGAAGGTCAATTTTCCTCTGTCCGACTGGAAGCTGTTCATGAAACTTGGTTCGTAGTCCGTATTCACCGGCGCGGCGTGGCTCCAACTGACCACCATAGATCATACAATAAATATCCATCGAATTGATATAGAGGACATCGGTATGACTAAATGAAGTTATATGAAGCTTTTGGCTGCTCAGTAGCGGGACGTTTGGTTTCGTTAAGGCTCCATTATCACTACCACACAGGCTAAAAAAGAGGTTGATTACCCCTGGCTCATCTCAGAACGGTTCAAAGGGGCCATGAGCTCCCCCATCCCAAAAGAAACAACTTTGACCGGTATTTAGAGCCCTCATTGGTCCTCTGGGCCGTTTCGGATCGACACTATCAGGAGCTCTGCTGCTCCCCGGTGGTTTTCTGGACTGGCTTGTTACCTTTTTGCTCCAGAACTACGTCAATAACTTCGACAATCTTTAGGATCAAAGGAAACCGTGCCAAGCTCTCACACGTATCGTCATTCGGACATGTTCCGATAGTGCCTGCACAGACACCGATGATCTTCTTTGCTTTTCCATGACATAGCCAAAGTGTATACTGTTAACCAGCACTTAACGAACCTCCACGCTAAGCCAGACGAAACTGAATTGAGCAGACAGAGTTTCTGGATGGTACCCGAACCGCGCTCACTACGTGCAGGTCGGTGTAGAGGCTAAGACACTTCTCGACGGCATATGCGTCATCAGCGGGACTGATCAGCCATCCTCGATTGTGCTTGCCTGTCGCGGCACTCCAAGAGGTTGTGTGGTTGCTGTTTGGGCAACTATGCCCATGTTCGTATTGACGCCTCAGCTATGAGGTTACGCTGTTGCGTAAAGTAGGGAAAAAATAGCCGCAGTCAGGAGAGCGAAAGCCTACAAGCACGGGAAAGATCCAAAAATAAACATTGCCCTGCACCAAGGCCAATAAATAGAGAAATATACGAGAGAAGAAGCAAGGATGAACCTGTTGGCCAGTACCTCAGATGAGCCCTTCCTTCATACGATCGGAGACGCTTCTGTCAAGGACCTGGACTCTGGTAACTGCTTAAAGTTACCAAGTTTTGCTCCTTTGACAATATAACCACAGTGCGGGACGAACAGGCAGGTATAGCCAAATATCAATTTGGACGTTTCCTGACCATGAACAGTCCTGCAAATTCAGTTTGACAGCGGAGACATATCAGTCCCGGTTAAGGTGGGAACTTCATTCAGACGCGTCAAAACTATATTCGTTGATCCTTCCGGAGCTCGAGTTGGAGCAAGACAAATCAAATAATGACCGACATAATGCGAAGAGCGCGGACGGCTCAAAATCCCGGTAGCCTTCGAGTCTATATATACTCTGGCGATATGCCACGTCCGGTGCGATGCCAGTGGCAGTAAGGTTCCCAAAAGCACGAGTGACATAATACTCCACTTGGATGTAAGATGATCCCTATGACCTGGTGATAACTGGACAGCCCTAACCCGAATATGACAGGAGACACTTCCCTCGCCGAATCAACATGAAGTTCCTCGCAGTCCTGGCCGTTGCTCTCGGACTTGCGTTAGCCGATGACTTTGCTGAGACGGCATGCCCAACAGTCACAAGACAGCTACTCAACCCGAGCTGTTCCAAGAATTGTGATGCTGGAGACTGCCGTTTCGTAACAACAATCCAAAACCCGTGCGGATGTCCGGCGGCAGTACCGACAGCATCTCTTCTTCAACCGTGCGATGCCGAATGCCCCTACGGCGGCTGCGATATCGTGTTCCGCACGACGAAACTGCCCTGTCCCACAACCACCACGTCATCGACGTCTACGACCACGCGTCGCACTCGCAGGTAAGGCAGCAACAAGTGGATAGAAATCGGTTGAGGAGCGTGTCCTATAACGGTTGTGGCTGACGCGGAATTTCCTTAGACCGAGGCCTACCAGAAGCACTTCCACGTCTACGTCGACGACCACCAGTAGGCCGGTCATCACCACCAGTATAACGACGCTGCCACCGCGGCCGACCAGCACGCCGTGCCCGACAGTGACTAGGCATACACAGCCAGGCGGATGTGACCCAATCCGCTGCCCGGTCCCAACATGCGTGTTCCGGGAAACGGTGTCGCTGCCGTGCGGTTGTGCCGAGCCAAAGACTGTGCTCTACATCGAGGGCTGTTCGACAGCCTGTCCGGAAGGCTGCATGACGCGCACGACGACCGTGAGTGCGACATCTTGCCCGTGATAGCATCCCGTAGAGAGCTCGTGCTGAGGCACGCACGGAGGAGAATAGAATTGTAACTGGTATGGCGGATTGATGGTGGTTGGAGTGTGTGTGTTCTCCGTACCAGTCGAGCTTATTTCCGCATCATTCTCGAAACACGTCCAGAGCCAATTGTTACATTATTGGCGATGTTGGTCCACGTGTGTCGCTTCTCAACGACATTGGCCAAATAAGTCGAATATTTGACGGCGCACAACCTGTGATTCCTCTCCATATGAAGTGAAAAAGACGGGCATTCGACCATGGCAAATCCAGAGTAGTGGCTCTGTCACGTGGGTTTGCAGTACCACCCACCGTGCCTTCCAAGAGTTTGTCTCCTTCCTTCTGAGCTTCCCCCGCATCGCCTCCCCCCACACTTCACCTTCCGCGTTCCTGGCCCCCAACCATGACCTCCCGATATCGAGTTGAATGTGAGTGGCTTCGGTTTATGGGGGGGCAGTAAACTCTGCGGGCCAAACTGACCAGAGACCGTGGGACGTAGATGCGCTCAAGACTCACAGGAGAGACCAGTTTATAGGTGAGCATTCTGCTTGCTGTCAGTTGGATCGTCTACACAGTCTAAGCTTCACATGGCGCCAATGAGTAGGGCCTACGGATCCTAAAGGAGTTACAAAATTAGCCTCTCCGTCTTCTCGACCTAGGATTCCCCTAGCTTCTCGTTCACAGATGTTGACCGTCTCTACTGTATAGAATGGATCAAGGGGCTTCTGGCCGTGCCCTTTGTGCTGTACTCCCAGCCAACTGGCGTCTTCGACGGCAAAGGCTTCAGCCAGGCCAAGGCCCAGGAGGAGGCTCACCGCCGATATAGCGAGATCCTCCGCGACGTCGAGTTCATGATCGACGACTGTAGTAAGTGGATAAAGACTGTAGTCGGAGCATTCTGGCTTGTGCCACTGTCGATAAGGGCTGAGGTTCACATAGCCTGTCGCTACCACTGAATAGTCGCCCATCAGAATGAGGACAACCCGATGCCATCGAAGCTAAAGCTGCTCGTCCCGACCGTCGGGCCGTTCTTCACGCGGCTCCCGCTAGAAGCTGCTTTTAAATATCAGGATCACAAGAGATACATCTCTTCGCGGCGCTTTGTCTCTCCCTCGTTCAACGACATCCGCCTGATCCTCAACTCGGCTCAGATCATGGCCGTGACCACCTATGGCACTCTGCAGCTAGCTACCTTCGATGGAGATGTCACGCTGTATGATGATGGACAGAGCCTGGAGCCTGAGAGTCCCGTGATATCTCGCATGATAGGTTCGTGGCCTCTTCACGTCCTTCGTGGCAAGCTATCTAATAAACTCGCTTAGATCTCTTACGCAAGAACGTTAAAATTGGTATCGTCACGGCTGCAGGCTACACAACCGCAGACCGGTACTACGCTCGTCTTCATGGCCTCCTCGATGCCATGGCCCTCTCAGCGGAACTCTCTCCCACGCAAAAGCAGAACCTCATCATCATGGGCGGCGAAGCAAACTACCTCTTCGAATTCTCCCCTACCGCAGAGCACCTCCTCACCCCCGTCCCGCGCAGCCGCTGGCTGACTCCCGAGATGAACCTCTGGGACCAGGCCGACATCGCCGCCCTGCTCGACGTGGCCGAGGCCGCCCTCGCGGAGTGCATCAAGAACCTCAACCTCCCGGCCGTGATCATGCGCAAGGACCGCGCCGTGGGCATCATCCCTTCCCCCGCCGAAACCAGGATCCCGCGGGAGAGCCTGGAGGAGACGGTCCTTGTGGTGCAGAAGATACTCGAGCTCAGCCCCGTGGGCCGGAGCAGGCGCGTCCCCTTTTGTGCGTTCAACGGCGGGCGCGACGTCTTTGTCGACATTGGCGACAAGAGCTGGGGCGTTGCTGTCTGCCAGCGCTGGTTTGCTGAGGGAAGTGGGGGCAGGAACGGAAACGGCATGATCAGGGCCGAGAACACACTCCATGTCGGTGATCAGTTCCTCAGTGCTGGGGCAAATGACTTTCGCGCTCGGAGCGTGGGTACCACCGCCTGGATCGCGAGCCCGGCTGAGACGGTCGAGTTGCTGGATGAATTGGCTGATCTGATGGAGAAGAAGCTCTCTTGAGAGCTCGGAATTGGCGTTTGCTTGTTACAGCATTGAAACTGGCCCTGGTTATCGAGCGCCTGAAAACGAGGTTTGTGCAAGGTAACTGATGTTCGACCCAAGTCAAAGCGATCATAGAAGCAAGTTTTTTAACAATTTGACTCGTCCAGATTGTCTTTGTCCCCAGATGGTGCCAATTAAATGCTGATCTAGTACACAAAGACGTGTCGATATCCCGGAGAGCTACTCTTCACGTAAAACCACACCATATGCGAGAGGCCTTCTCATTTATTGCTTTTGTCTTGAATTCAGCGTCTATCTTCCTAGACGGCTAGTAGTGCGTGCGATAGAGCGTCTACCGCGCAACAAAGGAGATGGTTCCGGATCTAGTGAGCATCTTTGAGGACTCTTGGGAGTTCCGTTTCCCTTGCCTCACCCGTCTAGCCGCACATATAGTCAAGTGTCATCCTCAAGCCATCCAGGCCCCTTTGCCAAATCCCAGTCTAGTTTTCCAATGCCGTTATCCATGGCCAACCTCCATCCAGGAGAGACCAAAGCGATGTTTCGAAAGAAAAGGGAAAATAAGATGTCCGCATGTCCAGTGGTCGGGGGTATAATAGATTAATCTCCATAACAAGACGCCGTGCCAACCAATAGCAGTTTGAAAACCACCGTTACAGAATAAACATAAAGAAAATTTCCTGGGGAGGACTCTGAGGAGTCGCCATCCGCGTCAATCAGGTGGTGTGAAAGTGTCTCTAGAGCATCATTACAAGGGACACCCTCCGCGAGCAGGCTGCTAACGATACTCCCCAAAGGGCGCGCCAAAGTTGTTATTCCTCTTGAGCTTCAGAGGGATGTCTATCTCCTGCTCTTCGCGACTTCGAGGACTTGATTTGTCGCTGGTTGCCTTGTCTGCAGCGGTGTCGTCTCCGCCGTTCGTGCCGTTGACATGCGTCGCTTCCTCGTGGTTGGCAGCATCTCTCAGAACAGCTGGGACGGCCGCTTGGGTACTCTTGCTAACCTCCTCAAGCTTGTCTGATAGCTGTTTGAAGAAGATCTCGTCGTGTGCGGGCATATTCCGAACCATGAGAGGGCCTCGCAGTGGAGCATCTTCTGGGTCCGTAGCGGATACGGTTTCTTCTGCGTAATTGCTGTAGCCGTCGCTGGTTTCGCTCTTGCGAGTGGCTGGGGGCTCCGTAGGCTCGGACGATGATGCAGCGGCGCTGCTATCGGTCGTGTCTCCGTGTTGAAGAGTTGGCGTAGACTCTCCACTGCTGCTAGCCGTGGTAGCTGTTACGGTAGGCAGAACAGAGAGCGAGTGGTTTGGGGTATGGCCGGCGTGCATTGTCAACCTGTCGACTTCATCGGCTGCCAGGGCTTGGAGAGTCTGCTCCTTGACCGGCTTGCCGGGTATGCCGAGTTTGGAGGTGTCCACCGGTGGTGATGGCGTCCGGCTGGTCGGTTTCGAGGCTGGGGGGGAGCTCGGCCCATCGCTGAACGTGGTCCGCTGAACAGCTGATGCTTTGATTGGGATACCTTCGGAAGTCGGGATAATCTCCTGGACGTCGACAATAGGAACGGGAGTAGCGTCGTCTGCCGGAGGAGAGGCCATGCCGTTGTTGGCTGCCATTGACATGAATAGTGATGGCTCGGATTGCTTAGACGGGCTAAAACGCAAAGTACCGCTCAGGCCAAAGTTTGTTGGGTGGGATGCCAGGGACGCTGTGTCACTGATTGTTTTCAATGGATGCGACGGAACTCTTTGGAGTAGATCCACATTTGCAGGCAACCCACCATTTCGCTGACCTGCCAATGCGCTTCCCTGTGATGATGCCGAACTCCGCATACTTTCCGGCGACATGTTCCAATCGCCGCCAGCACCGTGTCGGGCCTTTCCTTTGGCCGATACGTCATTTTTGGGCCCACGGTACCCACAAAGGCCTGCCACTTGTTGTTGGAGCAAATCGATCTTCTTCAAGAGAGCCTCCTTTTCGTACTCCCACTCGGCACGTTCTTCTTCCATCAAAGCTCTCTCCTCTTTGTAAACCTCCTCTATACGCTCGCGGTTTGCCTCCATGTATTTCCGTTCCGCCTCCCATGCCTCTCGTATACGACCGTTCTGTTGGACGAGCCGACGGATCATTTGCACATGATGTGGGCTGCCAGCTGCCCCCTCCGAAACTGATCTTGGGTGGCCAGCAGATGTGGTGGCGATAGGCGGTATAGTTCCATTCGACATGTAATCTGATGATGTAGGAGGCATGCCGTTCATGGCGGGTGGGGATATCGTGACAACGCCCGGTGTCGGTCTTGAGGTTGTTGATCGTGACCTGACGAGCATTCCTGCCTTGTTGGACATACGGCGGGTGGGGGACATGCTTGCGGATCGTTGCTGCTGCTGCTGCTGCTGCTGCTGCTGCTGCTGCTGCTGATGATTATGCTGCTGTATCTGGTATTGCATCCCTTGTGTGAGGGGGTGTAGGTTAGGAGAGAGGAATTGTGCAGTCTGCAGAATCGGAGGTCCTCGCACGCCGGGCGAGAGGGGCGAGTAGACTTGGGGGTACGGGCCGTTGAGATAACCGCCGGTTGACCTTGGAATGCGGTGAGCGGAAGTCACGGCGGGCGAGTTGTCACGGTTGACAGGATTTGAGACGGGATAGTCGAAGTAACCTGAGACGCCGTGGGGAAGTGACAGAGGAGACATGATGGTCGAGGCAGACGATTCACCAGAAATATGGGGGAAGCTGAACTGTTGAGAAGGTTCGACTGTGCCCAAAGGAGCACCGGCGTCACGAGAATGCCTTGTCATGTTGGCCTGCATATGGAGAAAGTAATGACTGGGAGATGGGATGTCGGTGGATGAGACGACCCGGAGAAGCTTCGTAACAGGATATGGGGCAGCCGTAGTCGTGTATGCACCACCTGCTCGTAGCTTTTGCTGGCAAGACCGGATTCGCAGGACGCGTGGTTGACCATGCCGAAACCTCGGACCGGACTCGCAGTAAAGATAATACCTAAACTATCAAGCCAACTTCTGCAACACCCCAGCACGACGTTGTGTGCCCTGTTCTTGGTGTTGTTATCTCGATTGTTGGAGGATGCCTCGGTGCAGTTCTGTTCTTGAGCACACCTCTTCACTTTTTGGGGAAGGTCGGGATTATGAGTGACGTTGGCGCGGTCCCACTGCCTTGGCTCTATAGCCTCTGTTTGGAATGCGCAACAGTGGCGGAGGGAGGCAAAGGCGAGGTGAAAGGGAAAAGTCACGGTAAAATTAATTGCTATAGTACCTTAGATGACTTCGGCAAATAAAGCAGGAAAGAAGAAGAAAATCACTCGTGATGGTTGTAAAACTGTCCTGTAGGAGAGTAGAGGTGGAAAGAGTGACAGCCTTGAATAATAAGAAATCGTGGAGGGAAAGAGCGCAGGGGACAGGGGAAGACGGGACGGGGAGTTACCTATGCAGGGCCAAGGCTACGTTTGCTCGCAATTCACGGACGGTTTATCACTTTCGCTGGTGCCACGGTGGCACACGACAGGATCGAAACCCAAACCAGACAGGCAAGGGAGCGAGTGACAGGGGCTCTACCACAGTACTGCACATACAGCGCTGCCTGACAGGGGGTTGCCAATTGCTTCTTTGGCAATCCGGACCCTCAGCCGGTTGGCCATCAGTCAATCAGTCGGTACGTACTTTTCCAATGTCTTTCCGGAACGAGCCCTTTTGGGATCTGAAACGGTCAAACCTGGATGGGTTAGAACCCGGGCACCTAAGGCAAGGTACATACCTTAACCACGGTAAGGTCCCGTCCCTTATCTATGGTACCTTGCGACCAGACAGAGTACACGTCAGGCATGATACCTACCTTACACTTAAACGTGGACGGCTAAGGGATGCTTGGGCTAGTATTTCACATGCAGAACAAGGTACTGGTATGGTTTTTTCCCTGACCGGTTCCCGTTGTTATTGCGGATACCTGCCATCCCTACCCAAGGCATGCCTCAAGGTAAGGTTAAGAAAGGTAAGGTATTTTGTGTGGGTTGTCAGTCTGAACAGTGCCGTCTGGGCAGCTCTTCTTCATCCGTCGTTTAGCATCTAAACAACAACATACCTACTTCTGCTTTAAACTCCTGAGAGCTCCACGGGTTGGGAGCCAAGCGCAACGCACATTTGGCCGATACTTCAGGTTTGCTGCTGCCCCGCTGCTTGCAAAAACTATCCAGGAGTCGGTGATGTGCTGGCAAGTGGGGGGTGACAGTTGTTCAAACCTAAAATACGTACCTACCTAGGTACGTGTAGGCTCCAGATTTCGAGTCCACCCATGCGTTTTGTGAGGGGGACGGCCCGCTAGCCAGAAACATTTCATCTGTGATGGATTGATTACCGTGTTCTTCTGCGCTACCTTACCAAAAATGAATGAGCGGATGATTCACGGCTAGACAATTGGCCTGCCTAGCCCAGTACCTTAAGGTACCCTTAGTTACTACTGAAAGATGACCGAACTGGATCGAGCTACTTACTGTACAATACCACAGAATGAACCAAGCAGGTCAAGATACCGGTCGGTCGACCACAACCCAGAAACGGGCAATCTCCTAAACATGTGGTAGCCGTCCTTCCTCTTTTCCCTCGAAGTCCTGCCTGTGAGCATTTCACTCCAATGCGTCGTCCACGTGACCAGACAGCATGACCATGTAGGTACTGAACCACTCGACAGTTAGCCGGGGTTGAATTGAAAGTCGCAAGCTTCATTCACCTCTTGCACTACGCAAGGAGCATTTGCTCCTGATCGGCCCTTCCTCCCGGTACCAGCTGACCATTTGGGCCCGTTTGCAGACCCAAAACGAATCTTACCTTTGAGAAAGAGCCGTCAGTTTCCAATGCCCAGCCACTGCCATGCTCATCTCTCATCTGTTGGGAGCGTTCTGGCGCAACGCTACAGAACCGTGAGTCCAGACGCATCCAACAAGGGCAAAAGCTTTGCCCGCCCACCCTTCTTTGATCATGTGCCCCCTCTGGCAGACGCTACGAAGCAGTCAATTTCGATTTCGGGTCTACCAGGCCTCAGCGCTATGCCTATTTCTATTACTCTCACAAGTGTTGGTGTGGGGAAGACCCTTCGTGCGCCTGCAAAGGTTGCAAGCCAAGAGGACCCCAGATTGCGTTATTCGGTGCTGCTAACAGCTACCGGCTCAGGATAGCCTGCCACCTGTTATCCCAATAGCCGCCTTTACCTACTACTGCGTACGACTTCGCGAATACCCGGCTGCTGGATGCCGCCGTGCTTACCAGAAATCCCCAATTCCCCAAGTTCCCCGCCGTGGAGATCAGCCCCTCTGCATGAAAACGGCGAGCTTATTGTTGCCCTGGGCTCCGTTCACGCAATCATGTTGCGGGCGAAGGAACGATAGCCGCCGGAATATCGTTCAGCTCAACGACTTCGTTACCCGGCACGACGGCTTTGTACCGCTACGCTGCAGAACTACATCAGCCACAGGATCTCCACCCTCTGTCTTGACGAGCTTGGCTCCGTCTCTGGAGGAGCCGACGTATCCATTGCGAGTCACGAGTCACGGAAAGTGCCCAGTACGGTGGGGACAAGTCCTCACCGCTGGAGAATAGGTAACTCGACCTCGGGCCTTTTGTCTCCAGTCCCATTTCCGAGGTTACCGGCCAAAATCAAGAGTTAGAGGAAATTGTCCACTTTGCCCGCAACTGAAATAGATGTATTTTCCGAGCCTGTATTCATCAACGGGTTCTGGTGTGCCTACCAGATACAGATGGAGCCGTCCTTACACGATGTCCACTGTGTTAGTAGGGCACGTTAGTGACCCATGTTCATAGGGACATATCTCCCGCTATATGGCTGTACGCCCCGGTCGAGGCTTTGAGATGATGTCAAACGAGACTCACGCTGTGAACAATCAGTTTCTGCTTCGCTCCATTGCTCCTGTATGTCTGGGGATGTTGTCCGTCACCTATCGGAAGAGTTGTGTCAACATATTCTTTCCACATCAGACATGCCACTGTTTGCCAGCCCGACTATGCAGATGCCATAAGACCACGTCCTTTCCTTCTATGATGGTGTAGTTAAACTTGAGTGATGATGGTGGTGGAAGCAAAAAGCATACAACACCGCTCATCTCATGCCGTTACACCGCCCTCTGTCTAACAAGTCAGGCTGTGTCATCGCCGGCCTACTCGTTCCTGGGAAACAAGTCGAGATCCCATCAACGGAGCAAGAAAGGGCTGCCCGAATCAGTCTCCTTACAGTGCCCATCGTACAGACGTGATAACAATGAGCAATACAATGAGGATTGCGGAGCTGCAGGGCAAGTGTGCGTCGACTATGTTTCCGTGTCCCCAACTAAACTTCACAAATTGAAGACCATGGTGAGATCCACGGTGGTGAAGTATGCTTTGACACCCTTTCGCACGCAACTGCTGGGAGTCATAGGGTAACCGACAGTACGCGGGAGGCCTAAGCCTATGCGAGCACTATCTGAGTTAAATGGTATAGGTACACATCCAACCAGGCTAGACACAGCCGTCCACGAACTACGCGTCGTGACCGCCTCAGATCGATCGGAAGTCGAGTTAACCTGTTACCCCCAGAGTTACCCCCTAGTGCAGCCAAGGCGGACGTGGAGGCTGCCAGGATCCATAAATCCTGCCAGACAGAGGTTCTTCGGCTGACACTTGCCTCCTCAAGAGTACGAGGCTATCTTAGTCGTTCGGATATTTCGTCTCCGCCCTGATTTCCCTTGCAGTGGACAGATCAAGCCTTGCACCGGGATGGGGCGCCAATAACATGAGGCTGTCCGTCGGACAGTGTTCTCTTGTTGTCTACCGAAGACAAGCGACAGGTTAATGTGCGTTCTCAAGCTCCGTGGTAATCCTTCTTTCCTAGGCCGGATTATATTCATGCTTCGCGTAGAGAGTCTTCAAGTGGCATGAAGTATTTTGTGAATCACGGCTTCGCGACGAAGTAGGTGAGATCGACATTTGTCTAAAGGGAAGCTCATCAGCCGCTCACCATCGATCGTGCGCTTTGTTCTATTCGTTCCCAGATTCACAAGATCAGTGCTTAAGATCCATACTCTACTCAGGGAGCGATAGGCGGAAGAGCCTTACCATGTTTAGTCGTCCTCCAGCCAGAACAAGCCTATTCACCGCGAATAGTTGCCGCTACAGAAGCAACAGCTTGCCAACAAGGCTTCAAATAACAAGGGGCCTCAGCATCTCAGCGGGTAGCTGGTCTGGAGGGGAAAGGCAAGAGACCAAAAGAGTCACTCTCGAGGCCCACAAAGGTATCCCTTTGCCTAGACCTTTCCACTTGACATCCGCCACACTGCCGTAGTTGACATCTCGCCGTCATGCGTCTGATTCTGGTGCCTTTACAGGATAGGGCAAGAAGTATCTGTGGATTGTGGGAAAGCGCATCACCCAAAGTGAACTTCCGTGACCACAGTTCCTCAACTGCATGCCAATCCCGGAAGAAACGATCAAAATCTATGTGGCCTAGCATTGACTGGCGTGCCCTAGAGTAGAAATGGAGATCCTCGTCAACCAGATAGATAATCGACGTGAAAAGTGGCTGGCCCCAAGCCCTCAGCTTGTTTAGAGCTTGAAGAGAACAGCAATCAGGTCCTGGTGGATGACTATCCTTTCCCGACGGGCCTCTGATATAGCAAGTGTTCTGCCGGGCAATCAGTCCTTCAGCTGTACCGTATTTGGTCGACCGACAAATGACACTCCTGCTCCGGCCGGGCCTCCAGTGCCAATGCAGCTGTGAAAGTAGCCAGTGTAGCACAGTCGTCCAGGATGTTACTGGGAAACAGGTGGTATCGAAGAAGCCGATTCCCCCATCACTTGCACTTGCCAGAAGAGTCACGTTTGCCTGCTCCGGAGGACTTGTGTGAACACCACAACTCAAGCGGAGCTGTAATGTTCCAGTTTGAAGACACGTTCATCGGTTATTCAAGAGCAAGATCCAAGTTACGGGACTGTGTCTCAGGAGACATGTGTGTCCGACCTTGGTCACCCGTACACTGACCACTCTCCCAGCAACATATGGAAGAAATTGAACTGTATCACTCGATACAGCCTTCGCATACCACTTCAATCACCATCAGCCCTTAGCTGCGCATTTGCATATACATGCCAGACGTGTACAGTCAACCTTGCAACTACCACAGCCGGGCAAGAACGACCGGAACAGGGCGTCAACGTATGAAAAAATTAACTGAAGGAGAGCAGTAGAAATTCACGGGTGCAACGTGAAGCTGAGGGATTTTCAGGCAATTCTTGTGTGAGTGCAAAGTCGAAAAGCAAGCCTATGAACTGTACAGCAACGTTGAGAGTCTGAGCTTTGCAGGCTGATGACTGCCTGTCAGCTTCTGATCTCTCTAATCCTTGGTATAGGACCGAGCGGTATTACTGCAGGAGTACGACTGTCCTCAACACAATGCATATAGCAAGGCCAGAAGTAGGAACGTTACCGTAGCTGCTATAATAGGAATCCGTTAGTCTTGCGCTGCCGAGATGGTTGTACACATCGTGTTTCATCACTTTACCCTTCATCGTCTGATTGAGAAGTCGGCCACGAGGACAGGAAGTGCAACTGCGGCGTTGGCATTCAGGGCATCCAATCATAGGAGCAGCATCCCAAGCACGACGCGGCCTGCAGGACGGTTCTGCAGAATATCCAATGGTAGCATCGGCTACCGGAACGATCCATCGAATTTGTCTCACACCGCCAGTTGTAAAGAGAGCTCCGCCCGCGGCGGGAACGGCGAACTGCCCCAGTTGTCCGCCGCCTTGTTCGGATCTGGGAATGTGTAAACCCGGGGCCGACGCCGTGCCACCCGAGCATCCTTCCCTATTGGTAATACCGACAACCCTACCAGCCGTGTCCAGGGCGGAATGTGTCTCGTAGGGCCGTTGACTGTACCTGATGACTGCGGATGCGGTTGCGCATCTACACGCAGGACATTGCACATCTCGCTACAAACGCGGGTCTCACAGCGGTGCGGGGGGAGGGGAGGCCATAAGTGGTAGATGAGTCTCGGTAGATTTCTTTCAGGTGAGCCTGATCGCGTGTCATTTTGTGGCTGTTTTCACGAACCAAAGTGACCGACCAGTAGCGCACACGTACTGTTCCAGCGGTGCCAGTTTCGCCATGTCTTGCGAGCAGTTTCCTCGAAACACCCGGCAGTCAGTGCCCAGACGGGAGATCGCAAAGCCAAGGCCATCTGTACGATTTTGACCAGACAACCACCAGTCAGGTGAAGCCAATGGCCGATCGTCATGAACACGGCAGATATCCTGTGGTCTGGCCCCTTACCTACATAGTAGGTACAGACTACCGATCGACTTGGCAACCGAGATTGAAGGTCGTTGGCTGGAGCGGAGGATGTTTTCTTGATGTGTCCGAGAACTCTGGCGGATAGACTGACTTGCATGGCACAGCATTATCCATTAAAAAGTTGTGTGGGACATTAGAAGGCACGCGAGCATTCAGAACATTATTCATGCCTCAGGCAACGGATGAGCTCAGCCCGTGTCCAGCGTCCACCAGATTTTTAAATGTCGATGCTTTCGGACGGTTGCAGAAAGCGTGCAGCAGCATGTTGGGGATCGGACCCTGGAGTGCAGCGTGGGGGGACAACTGAATGGACGCCCCAGAGAAATGGACTTGTGTGATGTGTACGTAGTACTCCGGTAGGCACTTTGCGGCTTGCCGTTTTCACTTTCCCGCCATTGATGCCCCAGAATATCCACCAGCACCAGGACAGACAACGGCTTGCAACCAAATCACCGCTTCTCCGCTAGCTGCAGAGCCATGGCTTCTGTCTCGTCTGCGCTCCTGGTCGCACTCTCTACTATGTATGTCGGTCATGCTCACGGGCGAAGGGAGCCTCGCTCGTCAAGTTGCTAACTCGCTTGGCAGCCATTGGCTAAGAACTGGGGTAAATACGCCCTGCTCAGGTCGGTTGTAGCATCGATTTTCTCGCCGACATTGGAAGCCTGTTAGCGCGCGAGTAAGTTTGTTCGACGCCAAATTGACCTCCTTGGCGCTTCATTCGGCCGACTCGGCGGAGAGACAGTCAAAACTCAACAGACATGAGTCGCCCATTTCGGTGCTTTTCTGTTAGTGTAGTACGTGTGTCACCATATTCCGTTAACCGTAAATCTGCACTGCCAGGAACTTTCAGGTTTCTTACCCATCATGTCATGCTGCGTATACTCTGTAAGGCAGTAACTACCTTAATAGCGAGACAAAAACATGGCAATTATAGGTTTGAAGGATCCGGGAATGTACTGCTACAACGGTCGCCCTTCCCTCATGGAGGAGGATCGCCTATCCAGTAGTCAGCGATAATAATAGCGCTCCAATCGCGAACGGCCAACTGATTTTAGCTGTGAAACTTTGACGATCTCATTCGTTCAAGGCGGTTTCTCGGCACAAGGATCTTCTTGCTTAGATATCACAATACGTACCGCCGGAAGTGGAGACACGCCTCCCTTTTTGCATAACTGCGTCGGGACGTGATTCGGTCCGCGCCTCCAGGAATGCCTTTGGGTTTTTTTTTTTTTTTTGTATTCTAGAAAATCTTCAAGCTTCGTCACGTGCATTCAACGCATCTCGTCTCGGAACCCTATAGCCGCGATGACTTATCCTCGATACCCTTTCAGCGCCATTCTTTCGATGAGACATTGAAACTCGCGCTGCGCCTATTAATGGAAAGGCTGTATGTAGTTAGATAGAGTACGACAAGAGGGTGGCCCCGCGCCCTCGCGAGTTGTACTCGCCAACTCGGCCATTGAAGTTTCCGACGCACGGCGCCAACCTCACTGCGTCATCGGTGTGTGTCTAGGAAGTGGGGTCAGGGTTTCCCCACATGATCATCCATCGCCATAACTCTGCATCAGAACTGTTTTGCCGGGTAACAGCCATATCCTCCAACCATTATGACAAGAACATGCTGAACTGCCGTCATATTGCAGCGTCGGTAAGCGGAATGTAAAGACCCAAGGCGGAAGATGTTTCTCACTGCGGTACAGCAGAGCAATTGTTTTTGTCTCGTGCCTCTTTGCCGGACGATCATCTCTTCAAGATGCTTGGCCAATAGTAGTGCCAAGAGGTACAGGCTCCACACCCAGTCGGCGGCGGCCATTTTCCATATCTACGGGAATAACTGCAGAACAGCAGGTACCTCAACCGCTGCAACACTGCATGATGGCACCCACTGCAGTACATATCCTACTTTTCCCGTAGTTCAGCAGCACTGCACGCGCAACGCAGCTGGGTGAGTCCGAAAATCACTCACCAAAGCCAAAATCCGCGCAGCCTAGTGAAACAAAGTTGCATAGCACAGGTACTGTACATAGGGTTCAATACATCAGCATGGGCGTATTGGAAAGAACATGAGCTTAGCGAGCTCCCAAGTACAGCATCCGAGCTTTACTGTCTACGGCATCTCATAGATGAGAGCTCGACAATGGGATTGTCGACTTGAGGTCGAACGAGGGGGTCTTTTAGTGGAAGTGTCTATGCTCTTAGACCCAATCACTACTGTGTAAGTGCTGGTTCTTTTAATCTTGTGTCGAGAACAAGGCACAGCCACTCAGAGTGTACAGTTTTAGTTGCAGTGAAAGACAAATTCACAAACAAGGTCCTCGAATGGCAGAGCCACTTGACTGAGCGGCAAAAGAAGTGGTTTTCCTGTAATCAATTGCCCGTTTGTACAGTGAAAAACGACGAAACTTGAGTTAAAGACACCCACCTCCACTTAAATACACACCAGTAGACTTACTCCTTTTGTACCTCTCTACCTACTACAGTAAATGCTGCGGTTAAGTACCTTACCACACCAACTGTCACCGAGCCTTGCACAACTCGATTCAAGATCAGCCCCCCACCACGAATGAAATACCCAGGACCCTCCGAACTGGGGCGCACTTGCCCTCTCCCCTCGGCCTGAAGCTTTTGATCTTTTGGTCTTTTCGATCTTTTGAGCAACTTGATCCCCTCGATTTTCAGACTCGACCGAAAGAGAACGACAAAGCAGTCTGGAAACAAGGTTTGGACACGGTCGTCTTTGAGAAAGGAATGCGTGCCTCCAACAACGCCTGTTACACCTAATCATCGACACATTCGCGGCTATGAGCTTATAAATGTCTCCGCCTCGAGGCGAAAGTCTATCATAAACCCTTTATTCTATTCCGGACAACTGAGAGCCTTCATAACCTCTTTCTGTCGTCGCTCTTGCCTGGCAAATTTCCTGTTGCAGATCGAAACCGTTTCTGTCACTCGGACAAGCCGCCATCTCCTGCTGGGCAGGCTACACAACCTCGCAAGTCGGTCTTGGCGGAGCATCACGAAGGTGTCAGATCTGAGATACGGCACGACACTTCTCGACTACAAAAAGCACATTCGACCGCTCTCTAACGGAGATCCCGGCGTAGTTCTTGGATCTTACGAGAAGGTGCGTGGTGCCTGTTGCAGCTTGTCAACGGCCAACAGCATCTAAGAGAGTTCAAAAGCGTCCTTAATCGGCGCGGAGTATCTCTCTATCTGCCGGTGGTCAGGAGTGCCAAGGCTTCACCAGCGAGAACAGAGTCAGGTGTGAGTGGTGTGCTGCATGCAAGCACACCAATTCACATACCACTTCTTTCTTCTGAAAGGGTCTGGATACAAGTTTTGCGCCTCGTGGGCATCTCGGTCCTGTTTGTTGGCTGGAATCGGCGGTCCCCATCCGAGTGCCTGACGTAAAGTACCTCACCTGTTTTCGCCTCAGCTTGCCTTTCAATCACCCGCTCCGTCGGCGACTCGGCGCTGTGCTGTGGCCGCCAACTCCAAAACCATGGCTGTCTCGGCCGTGCTAGCTGCAGCGGCTACGCAACCCTCATCATTAGGTATTTTCACCCTCTTTAACCTTAGCCATGACCGTCATTCCCCTCAACCCACTCATCCTGATTATTCTGAGCATCCCTTTCGCGATCCTTCTCCCGCTCCCTTGATTTCCAAGCATGCACACAGCTCAAGCTTATTCCCGCCTGCAGACTCCCCCAATCACCGTCCACCTTTAACCACTGAGGGCGACTCGAGCATTTCGTCATCGCCCCGCCAATTCCCTACCGAACTCAGCAGTCCGATTCCAGAAGAATGCGACGAGGAAACAGAGAGTGACCACCCTAATGAACCCATCACTCCTGTCAGCGGCCGTCAGTCTCAAGACTTCAATACCCTTCAAAATCACGAGATTGCATCTTCTTATCCGAACCCCGAGTCCTTCCAAAACGCCGCCGGCTTTTCTACTCTTCGTCACGCCGCCACTAACCCGACCTCGAAAACGCATTTGACTCTTAACACCGCCCCTGTTGTCAGCGTCCCCTTTCCGCCCAAGACACCCACATCCAACGACTATCCTAAGCCGTTGTCAACGCCAAACACTGTTGACTCCGAATCCGGCTCTACCCTGCAGAGGCGCCCTACACGCGGCTCAACCTCTAGTTTTAAGCGCACCATGTCGAGTCTCTTTCGCCGCACAAACTCGAATTCACAGACAGACAAATCTGCATTTGGCTCCGCAGAAGGTGGCGTCAAGACCGGTACATCAGAAAGCAACCTCGCAGACGGACCTCAGCGAAACCCGCCTACTCGACGGTGGTCAATGAACCGGAGTTCAGCCACAACCCGCTCAAACAGCCCGCCGTCACCTAGCTCGCCGCCGCTTGAGATGGCAGCCACGAAGACGCGTGAGCAAGCCTCGATGCCCACAGTGCCTCGAGAAGATGAGTTCCTTAAGAAGAAGTCTCGCGCCTCAACTGGTCTCAATCTCCGGTCGCGTGCTATCAACTTCGTAGTGCATAGCAACAACCAGTCCAATGGCGCACGCTCGTCTAATACGCGCCCCGTGCGCCGCCGCGCCTCGAGTTTCGACATGTCGAAGCAGAGACACGAGTCCCCTGACGCGCCTGCAGACCCGAATTACCCTATTCAAGCCGACCGATCCATTTGGGCCTTGCCTGCTGAGGCTGGTACTGGTGCGAAGGCGCGGCGTATGAGCTTGAGTCTCCCGGATGATCTGCAAGTCGACGTTGCCGAGCTCCTTACCGAGTTCGAGTACCACCATAAGTTTCTTGGTCGCCACGGAAAGCATTTGGGCAAGGGTGCAACCTCTAAAGTCACCCTGATGGTGAGGAAAGGTTGTCCCGGAGAGCTCTATGCAGTCAAAGAGTTCCGTGGAAAATCGACACGCGAGACTCACGAAGAATATGAAAAGAAGGTCAAATCAGAATACACCCTCGCCAAGAGCTTACACCATCCTAACATCGTCGAAACTGTGCGCCTATGTACAGACCACGGCCGGTGGAACCACGTTATGGAGTATTGCGCAGAGGGCGATTTATTTAGTTTGATCAGCAAGAAGTACTTGACCAAGGAGGATCGTGAGGCCGACCGCTTATGTCTCTTCAAGCAACTCGTCCAGGGCATCAACTACCTCCACAACAATGGCATTGCCCACCGCGATATCAAGCTTGAAAACCTGTTGATTACGAGCGACAGCAAGCTCAAGATCACCGATTTCGGCGTGTCGGAGGTCTTCTGCGGCATCCATCCGGGGTTGAGAGAGGCTGGAGGCCAATGCGGCGTAAAAATGGCCGAGATACGTCTATGTGCTCCTGGTATCTGTGGCAGCGAACCATATATTGCTCCAGAGGTCCTTGCCAAGTCCGGACCTTACGATCCACGGGCTTTGGACGTCTGGAGCTCAGCCATCGTCATGATTCACCTCATCTTTGGAGGCGCTATTTGGGGCCGCGCCGAGGTTACCAGCAACAACACCAACTACAACGCTCTTGTCAGGGGATGGGAGAAGTGGAAGGCGAGGAACAGCGGTCCCGACCGAGAAATCACCGACATGGATTATCCACATGTCATGGCCTTCGACAACTTCGTCAAGCCACCAGCATTGCGGAGGGTGCTCCTGCAAATGCTAAACCCCGATCCGTCCAAGCGTATATCTATCGCCGACGTAGCCAACAATCGCTGGCTGAAGAACGTGGAGTGCTGTCAGCCAGAATCATACGACGATCCCAGTCTGTCGATCGACGCATCCAAGAAAATATGCCTGGTTCGCGGGCAGAGAAAGATCTTCTGCCACAATCATCTGCCGCCGAAGGAGCACAACACTCATTCGCTTGGTAAAATGCCAGGTTCGGCAGGCTACTAGATGCCGTGGTATCTGATTATTTTGCGATTTCGCATAATGCCCGTCATGACAGGTCGCAACGCCCTATCTAGAGCGAGTTGTCACTTTTTTTTCTTGTCTGGGCTTCGTTTCATTCTGTTGAGATTACGGCAGCATGGGCCGCATCAACGGAAAGGGGGGCATATATAGGCGTTCAGGCGAACCTGCACTGTAACGAGTGCAAAGTGGTTGCCTTACAGTCGTGTCACAATGCAAATCGCAATCCTTTTCTTAAAATAGCTTGCCTTATCCAGTACCTAATGTTAAACCTTCGATGTTACAGGACTTGGGGTGTATTGACCTGGCCGGAGCATCTGCGTGGCCATTACTTCAGTAGTACGTTCAGGCGCAACTTCAGTCAGATTCTAACGTCACTGTGTACGACCCAAGTAGAAGTGGCGATGGGAACTCTTCTGTAGGCTCTTTGTCAGGGGATAAAGCGTAGTATGCCGGCTCGAATCCGCCAACAATAACAGAGCATTGGATGCCAGCGGAGGCAACTGGGCTGCGGGACAAGCACAATGTTGAGTGGTTTAGCTAGAGTGACATCACTCGGGTCAACATTTTCCTACCTGATCGCAATGTACTGTAAACATACTGATAGTATCACACTCCTCGCTTGATATTTGTCCAGAGTCTTGATCTACTTTTCTATCGTGTGTAACTGCTCGATTCCAGGGAAGGTGGTAGAGCATCTTGTCTCCCCAGGCGACTGACTAGTCACTACCGAGCTTCCAGTTTCGGAGCATGAGTTGGCTTGGTCCTAGCATCCCAGGAGACAGCGATAGCGAAACGTGTAATAAGGTTTAGACGTCTAGAGGACTATTCTAGTAAAGGTAAAGGCGGCGGCGTATTGGGTCTTCTCCCGACATGTCCCTTGCGGATGTAGACCTGTTCAATCACTTTTGTCTCTAACAACAAGGCAGCCATAAAAGCATATTGGATGTCTTTGCTGCCCCCTTCCGCTCCTCCGCTTCTCAATAAGGTTGAGGGTGAATGCTGGCACTTGCGTGCTCCCTTTCGTTCGAGCTAAGAGCATACCGACAGTGACATCAGCTCGCATGATTGGAGTCATTGGAATCATGGACCAACAACCGCTGTTGCCAGACCCAGAATGATGCCTTCCGCCCCTCTTGGTCCCAGGACCACAGCAGTTACAATAGCCGCAGCCTATGTCACCTCTAACTCCCTGTGGCGTAATGAGATACACTTGTATCAGTCATGACCGAACCTACGCCACGATTTCTGACCCCTTCCCCAAAACCAGCGGCGGGAGCCCTTAACATATAGCCTCAAGCATGTCCTCCGCATCTATCGCTACAGACCTTCCTAGGATCGGATATCAAATGACGAGGGCATGATTAGAACAAATCCGCCACTTCAAACCTGAACCATCGGGCTCCAGCCAATACCGAAGATTTGTGGATACGTTTGGAGACTAGACAACTTTCACCCTGGCGTTTGCCGTCCGGTGCTAGTGCCTAGCTAGTACCCCCGTTAAGTGCACCGCTCGCGGCCGCAGCCGCAGCTTGTTGTTGTGCAAGAACCAAGGCTTCTTCTGCCGACTGGTAGACGTTCTGAATGATGCTCTGTTCCTCAGCAGACAAGTGTGACGCCAAGCTTGTGTAGAGCTGGGGTTGTTCTAGTTGCAGTTCTGTGTACAGATTTAGTCTCAGTGCACACTAATCAAGGAGGGTCAGCCAAGAGCAAGAACAACTCACTCATCAGGGCAGAGCGGAATATCTGATATGGCTCCAGTTTGTCCAGGGGGGACTCCAGGAGCACAGAGTCTTCTCCGAGCTCATCGTCTGAAAGGTCGAGCTGGTGGTCGCCGCCAAATTTCTGAGCCTGTGCGGATAAGTGTCAGCCACCTTTAAAACCGACAATGTTCTGATCGTTGATCAAGACAGACAGAGGCAAGGCAAGGGACTGGTGGACAAGAACAGGAAATCTTTACCTCCTCATTAAGGAATTCGAGATAAGCGGTACTCTCATCCTTGACGTCTGACGCTTCCTCGGCCTCAGCTTCATCCTCGGCCGTCCATGTCGACTCATCTTCGCCCCAATCATCATCCTCGTCATCGTATCCGTAGTTTGTGCTCTCTAAAGTGAAGTCATCCTTCAAAGCCGCCTCTCGACCTGGACATGAGTTAGTCGTTTGCCAACCAATACGCGTGGCTGAGCACTCACTCTTCAGTGCCGCAGGCAGAGTCTTGAACAGCTGCGTGATTCCCTGGCATCCCATTAGTACGCTTCGTCATATAGTTACTCACGAAGCAGGCGCTATTACTCACCTGTAGCAACCTGGGCCAGCCTACACTGACGCTGGCCGGTATCTGGTCGGCAGGCAGTTGGAGCAGTTCTGAAATGGCCACGATGCAAAGCTTCTTGTCATGGACTCTGGTGAAAGAATCCATGCTACCAAACCAAAGGCTGAAAAACTTATTGGTCCAGTTCTTGGATTCCAGGATCTGGAGCGTCAACACTGGGTTGTAGTAGATAGCGTTGATCACCATTTCCATCAAATGGATTTTGTAGGACTTGATCTTAACCTCCTGGCCTGCAAGCACATTCATGGCCATAGTCACAAACCCGTGGACACAGTTATCGATGTGTCGAGGCAGGCTGAGCATCATGGCTTCGGCCAGCTTGCAGGCGCATATCCTGTCAACGCCGCCGACCTTGGAGTCGGTGAACATGTCGGAGACCATTCCGTATAGTGCCTCAACATACTCGGGTTTCTGGAGGAGTTGTGGTACACCAAAGTTGACGAAGTTGTCAAGTGCTGGCAGCATGTCCTCGAGATAGAGCTCCGCGCCCGATTTGAACGTAGCGTGTATGAGCTCGAAAGCCTGCCACATGGTCGGAGAGATAGCCTTGGCTGCGAAAGTGCAGCTGTCGATGATCTCGAAGACCTCGTTGTAGAGATCTACACAACGGCGGGGTTAGATTGCTTATCTCAGGACTTAGGTAGACGTCATTAATCTACTCACCGTACAGCTTATTTTCGAGCGTCACCTGGATTACGGGCATCAGGACAGACTCAATGTGCAGGAGCACGTCTGGGGTGCTTTCGAGAGTAAGGATGAGGGTTCCGATCGTCTGCAGGACACCGAGGGCTGTGATACTCTTGTCATCCAAGTAGTCACCATATTCGTCCTCATCCCGCTCCTGGTTCTTCTCCACGAGCTCTCGGACAATGCGCAGATATGTATCTCGGAGCTGCTCGCTGAGAGCAACAGCGAAAGGCGTCAACTCTGTCGCAAAGACCTCGACAAAGTCCTCCATCACGTTGGCCAGGGCGTCGATATCGCACTCATTGGCAAGCTTCAACAGCTGCTGCATGATGGTCGGAATGCTTGCCTGCATGCTAGTTCTGATGGTGTCATGTCTTATGAGTGGCTGCAAAGCAAGCGCAGCCGTCACACGCACGGGAAGCGCTGGGTCTGCCATACAATCCAGGATGTTGCGATAAATGGTGAGGAGGTTGTTTGGGTCTTTAAAGTCCAGCTGCTCGAACTTCTCGATTGTGTCGCAAGCGCGAGCCCGGAGGAACCCCTGAGCGTTCTTGAAATCCGGGAACACATAACGAACAAGAAAGTATTCGACTTGGTCCGCAATAGGCGACTTCTTGCCCAGGATGACCGGTGCCAGAGTGCCGATCATCCGTAGAGCACCCTCCTTTGCTATGTGATCCTTCTTATCGTCGGGTGCTTGTTCGTACTGGTTGACGACCTCATTGATGAATTTGAGGATCTCGAAAGTTTGCTTTCTCCGAGCTTTTGTGAGGGTCACTAGGAAGTTGGTTGCCGATACATCCGGAGCTGAGACTTCCTCATAGAAATTTAGCTTCCGATGCAGATACTCTTCGGGTTGATCCTCGAAGTTCTCAATATCTGACTCGGACAAGCAGAGGACAGGGAAGATGAAGTGCGTCACAAGATTGCCCAAGTGAGGCTTCAAGTGTGCCCACATCTCCTTCGGCCTGATACACTCGTCCAAGAAAACGATAGTATAGGAGAGGCAGGGCCGGCTGAGCCATATGGTCTTGGCAACCCACTTCTCAATCTGCGCCAGGTAATGCTTCAGAATCTCTGGCGCGATCTGGGCAGAGAACTCGGTGGCAAATTGTGTTTGGGCAACATTGGCTTTGTCGATGGCCTGGGGGTTGCCGTGTCTGTGGCAATGTCAGTGTTTCCGCTCTCTCTCTGTAACATTATTGCCTGCCCGTATCGTTTCCTTCCATCCTCTCCCTCCGGGTGGCGGACGTCAGCGTACCTGATGTAGAGTCTATTCAGGTTGAAGTAGGCCCATTTCTTAGCCTTCCACCAGTGATGCCTCTCCCGCTCGGGAAACTCGTCTTGCATCGCGCTCGCAGGGATAGGCTTGTCGACAGTCTGCAAGAAAATAGTACACCAACCGATGTTACTTGTCCGTTCGCGGAGGAAGTCAGACAGCTCGAGCTGGGAAATGTGTCAGATATCAAGGTCGGAGAACCCAAATGCAACGCGAACGGGCACGCTTACCCATGTGGCGTGCTTGTATGCCTTCAAGGCAATGTGCAGCATCTCACCCGCCTCATCACTCTCCTGGGTCACGAGCTCGTTACACACCGTGAGAAGCCTAGGGAAGCTAGCCTCAATGATCTTGTCAAAGTATGCGCGGTTATCTCCATCGTTTGCCTTGAAGCGGTAGGTTCTGCAGATTGCCAAAAGGCATTGAAGGCCCGCGAGGACGGAAGAGGGATCGTTGGTGTTGAGAAGCTGGACGGTGAAATCCAGGAATGTAGGCCACCGCTCGGGGAAGTCGTAGCCTAATATCCTCTGTATGATAGGGATGAGCTGGTGGCGGACACGGGGCTGCGACGAGGCCAGAATAGGCAAGAGGCGCTCTCTGAGACGTGTTTTCTCTTCTTCGGCGATGCGAGTCTCGGCTGGAAACTGGTCTGAAATCTGCCAAGCTCTGTTGACACGATTCTTGAGATAGATCACGGCTGTTAAGGCGCGTCAGCTTGGGCTGTTACGGGCTGTAGCCATAATCAGAAGAGAAACAGCGCCGGGTTTGCGTACAAGACAGTTGGAGGTTGACATCCTGCTCGCCTTGGAGGATATCAGCCAAAATATCAGTGAAGCCTGGATGCTCTTCTGCCTATAGATGGATATGGATTTGGTTAGCACATGATGTCCCGGGAGCAGGTGTTGCTGTGGTGGGAGAGCGCAGAGCGGCAGCTCGTTGCCGTCGGACATTCGCGATTGTTTATGGTCGTCGGGCTGCAGCGAGCGGGCGGTGGCAGGCTGTCGATGGATGCTAGTGGGGGACGAATATTATCTTCACGTACCTGCTTGAGCTGAAGCTCAGCACGGCGTCGAACGTCTGCATCAGCGTCGAGCGTGGCGACGATGCAGCTTCGAATGGTAGCGGCATCCATCTTGCGGTCTGCACTTCGTCGTTGGAAGAGAATGTGCTATCTCGGAGAGGAAAGTTGTCAAGGGGACCGGGCAGAAAAAGGTCGATCTAAAAAATTTGGGGGTACAGTGCCTCGAATGGCGGGGCACTTGAATTATGAGGACACACTGGCACAGGGCAGGCAGGGGCAAACAGTCCCCTGAGTTCGAGGGCTTCGCTCCTTGGCTGTTGTACCTCACCAGTGCTGTGCGGGTGAAAAGTACCCTGATCTTTTGCTTTGGGCGGTGACAAGGATGCATCAGCACGGATTGGTGGGTTACGAGGGGGAAATGTGGGGGCAGCTTAATCGAGGTATAGCGGGGATTCGATTGGCTGCCATAGAGGTTTCTAACCGGAAGGAACAACCTCATGTCGATTGTGCAACGGAAAACAAAAGGGCAACTGTTGTACCGTGACAGGAGATTTCATAGGGTACCTTAGTATGAGACTTACGTATTAAAGGTAGAGATATCCTCAATTCTTGAACGTAAGCCGGCCAACACACCAGGTCCGTAAGATGCAACAGGACGGAAGTGGTACCTCAGGACTTGGTTGGTCCAAGTGGTAGGAAGCAATTGATATCGGCACACAGCCGTCCCTTCCTTCTCTAAGGCTGTGTGCACTGTTTGGAAGTTGCGCACGTGGCAGCCTGGTGAGATCCGGCAGAACTGCCTTGCTAAGTTTCAGCTTCCAAACTTCAGTCTGGAAAGCTTGGAGCACGACGCGCAGTTTGACACTGGTCACTACCTTAGTTCGTTGTCTCGGCTGACAGGTCATGCCAGTTACGCAATTGTAAGAACTGGACAGCCTGCAGTGTCTCACCAAGTATTGGGGTATAGACTCCATTTCCAATGCTGGAAGCATACAAAGCAGTTATATATTCCCAATCCTCAAACCCAGGAAGCCTCTTCTTATTAGAAAACCACCAAACGTCCACCGCGTACAGAAGGAACCCAGAAACTCCATATCCCAAGCACAACATCTCATTTTCTTCCCACCAAATTGACACATATCGGAAACGCCATCCCCGAAGACAACAAAATACCTTTGAAAGAAGTGCAGCCCCCAAAGAGGAAAGAGAGAAATCACGCAGACAATGCCACAAAAACTCGTCACCGAAGGAAACGTTACAAGCATGTCCGAACTGTATGCCAGAAATTGCCCACTGCTCCCATCTGCTTGCCATGCAGTGCCTTGGTGAAAACACCCAGGTTGAAGCCAAAGAATCCATCTCGTTAAATTAGGAACGTCCATCGGAAGAGCCATCTATCCAGCCGAGGAGATGCAAAACCGATAAAGGATCACGAACGCCGAATATGCCTGAAGCCTGGAAAGAGCGTTGTTGTCAGTCATCCACGCAAGCTCTGCTGCATCCGGGCTAGAGAACGTTGGAAAGAAAAAACGTAGAAGAGACTTCGCGAAAACACTAACAATGACAGTCCTGTAACAGCAGAAGACGTGCTTGTCCCGGATGGATAACGAAATCCGTCCTTCATCCCATGAGCGTATTCCGGTGTCCAAAACGGCATCCTTTGAGAAGTCCTGTCCAGGTAGTTATGCGCGAAATAACAAGCCAAGCAGATGGCGAAGACCATGAACAGACGAACAAAAGCCCAGTGATAGAAAGTCCAAGGATGAGTGACGGCCATTAATCAGCTAAAGACGGACTTGTAGGTCCGAGATATTGACGTGTTGGTCTGGCCCAGTCAAAATATTTCCATACCGCAACGCAGCATATCGAGGTAGGATACCAGTATCCCGGCAAGAAGTATGAGCCTATATATCCAGAGGCTCGTGATGATTAAGGTGATTCGTCGACAGACTCCACTCTCTAACCAAATCGTTTCCAGAAAGCGCAAATCTTACCAAGCAGATTGTTGACCATGATCTTCTTTTATGACAAAGAGATGGCGGAACAGATGCCAGAAATAGGGGCCCAAGGACCAGAGCCCGCAAATGACTGAAGTCTTTCCTGTGCGGGCCAACACTGTAGACCTTGGAAGGTATCAACCAGCTTGATAGGGGGCAAGGCGGGAAATGGCCACAGGAAAAAATGTTATCGGAGACAATCCGCGAGGGTTCACTTCTGCCAAGGACCAGAATCGAAGGTGCCAGAATTGTCATTCAGCGCGTTGGATCAACTCACTTTGCCTTTGATAGTCGGAGATGAGAGGCTCCGTGGTAGACTGAAGCACTTTGGAAGTGATCCGATAGGCATGTAGCCAATGGTTCCAGGAAGACTCACCCTGCTGTTTGGATGCAGATGTTGCCATCCCATTGGGTCCTTGTTCAACGACTAGCGCTAAAGCATTGTCTCCGCGGTGCGTTTACAAAGAGATGTAAACGATCCTGACCGAGATGATGTTATGACTGGATGGTAGGGCCTCAGCTGGAGCAGAATCCGGGCAGTAAAGCGGACATATGATAATACCTGCTTTGGAGGCAAATAGCAAGGGACGACCACCCGAGTCGTGATGTATCCATGTCCAGTAACTCCATGTCGCGAGAGTATTAAGGTGGCCCAGTCATTGAAACGAGCTTCATGTCATTAAAAGGGAACGAGGCAAAATCGCAGAGCCAAACGCAGGATGTACCTCTGAGCAACCAGAGGACGAAGGAGTCAAAAACAGCAGCCATTGATGACAAGCAGGTCCAGTAGTTCCAATGGAAGAGTCGATGTCCGCGGATTCCAATCCTTGGGAAAAATTATGGCCAAGAGACCCCCGGAGAAACGCCAAGGTAATGTAAGCCGCCAAGGTCCAAACTGCAGCGGTGCCCTGCTGAAGTTGCGCAACTGAAATCCTGAGAGCCCAAAGCCTAAGCTCTCGTCCCGGTCTAGTCCAGGGGTATGATATCAAGTAAAAGAAAGGGGTACGTTGAAGCCAACCTCCTCAGGTGACGCGTCGCAGAACGCCGATCCAGTTTGTCAACAAAGCACGACGGAGAACGCACTCACAAACGAAAATCGGCAGTGGCGACGCCAGCATACGGGGAAACTGCTTAGCGGGCTCCGTGGCGGCGAGCATGTCTTTCTGCAGCATGTCTGTCGGAGTCCCGGTCTCGATCCTCACGGCGATGCCGGTCTTGGTCACGGTCACGGTCACGTCGGGCATTCGCATTCGTCGACGACGATGTAGTTTGTCCACTGCTTGAAATCTGAGCCTGAGAACTGGAAGCCGGAGTAACGGAGCTGCGCGAGGGGGCTTGTGCTGGATTTTGACTTTGGATTTGGGGTTGGGTGTCGTCATACTGGGACTCGGGGAGGACGGTACTATACCCTGTTTGTGGTTGGTTTCCTGCAGGAGACGCTAAATAATCAGAAGGAGCTGGAATGGTGCCTTGCTGTTGTGAAGACGAACCACGGCCATAACGGGTATCAAGAGGCTGAGCATATCCTGTAGCAGTGCTTGACGATGCAACCGGCTGCGAATAGCCATAATCAGTTGCCGATGCATAGACCGGCGGAGCCGTAGGATACATGTTCCTGCTGGGCACAGAAGTGGTGACCATGGGATTCATGGAGTTCTGGGCATATGCCGCCCCTCTAACATACTGCGAGTCCTGGACGTTAGGCGCCTGGCCAAAGGCGGGTTGCGGGACCATGCCCGCGGCACCAGCAGGCATTGCGGCAGCATACATATCAGGAGCCTGAGGAGCAGGTGAGTACGACTGTTGGGCCGCGGCATACTGTGCAGCAGATGTAGGGTTATAAGCAGCTTGTTGGGCTTCATACCGCTGCTGCTGTGCAGCATAAGAAGCGGAGTTGACACCGTTGTATCCGGAATTTCCAGTTCCTGGATAGCGCATGGGAGGCGGATTGTACGAGGGAGGATCTATAACCATAGCATCCCCATAGGCCGGGTCCGCGGAGGTGGGTCCATAATATTGGCGCTGGTGATGTGTCTCCGAGTTGCGATACCCATCGTTTCCGCGTGACGGGGCTGTGGGAGAGTTAGAGCTTCTCACAAACTTAGCGTTCAGCTGGCTCGAGAGCATTGTACCTCCGGCGGCACCGGGTTGACCCCGGCTCGCCGCTCGCCGCTCCGCGTCCCAACGGGAAGAGTCGGCTTTCAAGTCTTGTATCATTGCCTGCGGAAGGAAGAGGGTGTGTTTCAGTGTCTATGTCGAGCGACAGGGAATCGAAGGTCGATGACCATGTCGGACTCAAACTCACTGATGTTAGGTTACGATACGCCGTGATGTAGTAGCCCTGGGTTACTCGTCCGTCGGGGTGCTGGCATCAATGAGAAACATGCACTAATAGATGGGGTGCGATAAATGCGCAAGAAATACAAACCTCGTAGGTGCCAGGTCGCACGAGAGCATCGTTGCCGAGATAACGACATATGTCTGCAGTTATGACTTCCCGATCAATGCCATCTCGCGGCACGAAATACTCATTTTGGCGAGGAACCCCCGCCGGTTGTTGTGGCGGCGGCGCGTTCGTTCTCTGATGTCTGCCTGCCATGGTGTGCGAAGTGGGAGAAGATGGGAATGTGAGATGAAAAAGAGCACCAGATGACGATGGGAATGCCTGGTGTCGCAGAAGGAGGAAAGGCTTCCCCGGAAATGACAGCAGAAAAAGGCTGGATGTAGAGAAAACGAGGTTGGATGAAGGTTAGGAGAAAGTGGGAGGAGGGATAAACGTAAGAGTGGGCGTGCGGAGGAAGAAAAGGATCGTCGTTCCGGTCTGGTCCAACTGTCGTGGCGCTTTTGTGGGAGGGAGGGGCCGCTCGAGAGGCACCTCCTGGAGACCTGCTGGCGTCTTCTCTTCCAAACAACTGGCCAGATGGTGGGTCAAGGCCTAGCGAGCCAAATGTGCAGGAATGGGTGTCCCAGACTCCTAGGTGTGAAGCGTCGCTCGACAAGAGTGGCTGGATGAGCCAGGATAAGCAAAAGAGAGACCAGAGGCTGCAGTCCGAATTGGTGGGATGCGCACCTCGAGTGTGCTGCGCGGCGCTTTACCTGTTGGGCATTTGGGCTAAGGGCAGAGTTTGCAACATGTGGTTGGTTGGTTACGGGTGTCAGGGATCTTTGCTTCCGCAGGCTGCCTGGCTCCAGTGGCGTGCGGGACCGAGGAGAGCAGGGTCGCACCGCGGTGCTTTCCGTTTCTCGAAAGCTTACAGCCTGCTCGGTGACCTGTTTTGTATTGTCATTAGAGCCCCATGGGCAGTCATCGTCATCTAATAGGAGGATGTCACTGCATCCGTCCGACGACAGGTAACACAAGATGCCAGGCAACGGCATCATTCGGAGTCGTTGCTCTGCGGGAACTTGTCGCCGACTCCGACGCTCTATTACAGTGAAGCTGGGTTTGTTCGTCTCGAACATGTGGCCTAGCCGCCAAGCGAGACTGAACAATGACGAAAGACCTGATTTCCACCACGGTTGCACTTATTATTTAGGTTTCATCAGGAAGAACACCAGCCGCTGAAACGTTGAAAAGCGTTGGGGTGGATTGTTTTGCATGCCATCAGGCCTCGACGCCTGCCTCCCACCGAAACTCTGGCGCTCGCGAAGAGATAAAATGGAGCATTCATTATGCATCTCAAGGATCGTGAAGCCGCAGAGTAGCGGTGACGTGGTTCCTATATCTCTTGTCTTTCAGCTTTTGAAGAGGACCATAGAACCCGCAGCCTGCTGCATAAGTTCGTACTATGAAGGTCCAGCCGTATCGCGTAACTACCTGCCTGCCCGTTTGTCTCACCTGGTGTGTTTCCGCTTGAATAGCTGGGTTGGGCTGTGACGAATTTTGCTTGATGGCAGTTGTGGAAGGTTAGGTATCAATGCATCCCCGGTCCCACCCTGCCGGCTGCGTGGAATACTGGCTATTGTCCTGGCCAATCATTCGGCACCTCTTACTTCAGAATTCACGGGTCACTGTTGAGAGCTATGTAGTATGAGTCGCAGATCGCAGATAGAACACATTTGGGCATTGTTTGTCGTAGTGGTGGTATGGTAAGATGCCTCTGATTGCTTTGTTATTTGATCAGCCCGACCCTGCCTCTATGGCCGTCGCCGAATAGCGTATAACTTGCCTAATGTCTTGCTCCGGCCATATTGTCATTTATACGACGCGGAATTTGGCACGAGACGAGAGGGACCAAGCTGATCGTCCAGAGAGAGCGCATCACTCCGCAGGTGCACCGCGCCTCTTGATCCACCCTCTCACCGCCTCGGGCCGCCAGTTATTATTTGGGATCGTGGCATATGTAATGCGATTGTGCCTCGCAGGGAAGCGATCCAGTCAGCATCCGATTCATGGTCCGCTACTCATCATGGCGTTTGAAAGGGTTGAGTCGAGAGCCGCGGCATATGCTGTGGAGACGTGCTCCCCGATATCACCAGCCATGTTCATCGGTACCATCCTCTGGAGCTCATCTTCCTGGCTGATAATTGTGACCATACTGCACCTCCTGTGCCGATGTGGCCCGGTTGTAGCCAAGAAATCAAGTGCCGTTCAAGCTCCGATACGCTTGGGGGAACGGTGGTCGAGCTTTAAGATTGACGAAAAAGGCAAACTCATCCGAACTTCAGTCTGCTCTGCTTGGAATCCGTCTTCTTGGGTCTTCCCGCTCGTCTCTGCGATGCAGCTGTACCTTTCCGGGCGACGTTCCCCGAGCTCGATGCAGAGGTAGGTGATCGGTGGGCAAATGTCGAGCTGCCACGTCTTTCCTCCTCCTCCTGAAGATCTTTGGCGAGGTGCCAGTCATTGTGATTCTGCTCTTGGTCGGCATCCTGAAGTGCAGCATTGCAACGCGAACACATATAGGGTGTTATCGGCGATCGAGCACCATGCGGTTCGAACTGCTGTTGCTCAGCACTTGTCACGACTGCACTGTTATCTTCGGGGATACGGCAGTCCGGCAGCTTTCCGGACTCGGTTTCACCCTCAGCTGTTGGGCTGACATCGTCGGAGCCCAACCCGTAGCCACTGTCCAGAGTCTCTTGCCTTTTTGCGAAGAAACGTTGTATGCCCCCATCGTCCACTCGGCGTCGTTTTGTTGGCTGAGGTTGGGGAGATGGATCGGAGCTCAACTGCGTGGTTCCGCCAGAGCCGGCTTTCAATGCCTGAGCTCTCTCTCCTTTGACTAGGAAGGAACCTATTCCCATGTTCCCAGCTATGCCTTCTTCAAATCCTCCGACGCTCAAGCTCAGGTTTGCACAGGGCCAGACATTCCCCTCCAGCACAATCTGCGATAGTAAGCCCTTGGCCAGCTCGAACAGCGTAGATTCATCGAGAGATCTCCCTTGCGGTATGGGACCTTGACGTGACCGTGTCTGTGCGCCATGACGATGATGGAGGTTGATAGTTCTTGGACGGCGCCTGTTTTCAAGCACGCCTTCTTCCACCAACCGCGAGAAGATGTCTGCCACGAAGATCCGAAGCCACCTGACTCCTTGCTCAAAGGTATTAATGGTTGGCTTAAACGATTTTGCCGACAGCATCGACTTGATTTGGGTGCGGGAATTAACCTCGCTGTAGTCAATCCCACGTATAGTGTTGTGAACCCATACCCCTGTATCATCCCCGAGCTTTGATTTCAGTTGCTCGACCGGAATGGCCAGCAGCTCTTGGACCGAATCGGTGTTGAACAGCTGGACGACCTGATCGCCGAGCTTACCACCCAGATTGCGAATCTTTGTGAACTTGAAACCCGTCAAGAACTGTTGGCGAGCTCGGTTCCGAATGACGGTCTGCTGATTAGGCTTCTTGTAACCCGAGCCCAATTTGGCGACCATCTTGCTGTTCGCAATGCCCGCCGAGCAGGTATACTTCAGCTTCTCTCTTACTGCAGCTCGGACATCTCGAACAATCTCCGAGCCGATCAGGATGGCAACGTCATCCCAATCAGGGTCAGCAATCTCGTCATCTTCATCGTCTAAGTCAACCAGGGCATCGGCTTTCCAGTCCAGGGCGGAGACTGACGGCATTGGAAGACGCTCGGTAGGATCATCATAGGGCGGTGGTCTGGCAAGCTCTTCGAACCTCTCCAAGAGGATGGAGTGGACATGTGCACTCAGATCCAGGAAGACCTCATCAATGCTCGCTTTTTCCACCTTCTGTAAACTCTGTGGAAGGCTCTCCTTGATGACAGCGAGGATTCTCCTTGACTCTAACCGGTACGGATCCAAGGATACCTTGTGTGTCGCAATGCTGGCGGCGGCATCCGGATGGTAGGCCCATTTGTTGTCGCCTTCTCTCCATGTTGCGACGTGCTGTGCGATGAGGTTTGGGCAAAGCTTCTTGGCATCTGCCAGGGGACAATGCCGGCCAATACCGGCGGCACGTGCTGGGTAGTTTACGGCAATCAAACCTTGCCTTTAATAGCTTGTGTTAGCCATGAGGTTATCGCTGTTAAGCATATGTCACCATCCAGAAAAGATCAAAAGTTTTGTCATACCATTGTTGTACAGCGAGAGGCTGGTCCTCGGCGACTCCTAGACGAACCATCTCGCACTGTGCATAGAACGCGTCAAGGTCAATATGAGCAATTACTCTGAGAGGGCTTGTGGTCGAGTAGGATGCTAGCTGTGCGAGGTGACGGTAAGTAAATTGAGACCGTCGCCGTCCGGGCGCACCGGCGGGAGAAGACTCCCGGAACACGTGCGGTGAGGACATTTCGGCTTTCGTTGTTGGTCACATCGCCAATGCCGTTCATCTCGAGAGGTTATACGCAGTAATCAACATGGGTAGAAATTTCATGCTGGGCACTCCCGTCGGGAGTGCCTTGTCAAGTCGTCGCCATCGCGGAAGCTGGCGAACCAGTGAAGCGTCGCGCTATCACGTGAGAGACTGTTTAAGGTCTTAAGGTACCTTAGCGGCTTAGCCCAGCGGGCCCAGATACGTATTTGAGTGGTCTTCCAGCAAGACTTGGGGGGCACGGCAGCTGGGTACTGTGGTACAGTACATGCCCCGTCGTCATCAATCCGTGGCAAGTGCAAGTTTCATCGGTGTAGGTATTGATTTCAACAAAGGGAGATGGGCCATGGACCTCGAACAGAAGTACGAGATTTGTGCTTTACTTCCACGACACTGTCCCTATGTATTTTATTGCAGTACGTAGTTCGCTTGTCATCTGAGCAAAGGCTTTCCAAGTACAAGTAAGAGCTAAACTTTTGTCCATAGGCCGCCGTACTGATGTGCACTGGCAAGCAATACGTACCTATAGACAAGCGCCTGCTGCACCAGGTCACTAAGGTACAGGATCTTCACGGTGCATAGCTGATCGCACCTTCCGACTCGAAAAGTTCGATTTGCAAAGTTCGATCCGAAGATCTTATCAATAGATTCGTATTGTCTTCGGCGTTATATGTCTATAGGACACAGCTAAAGGTACGCAGCTTGCCTGCCTATCCCCATCCGCGAAGATGTCTTGACATTCTGCTGCGTGTGTCGTGCCTCTATCTTGCATGAGCTACTGCTGCATCACGCGCATATCGCGCTGTTTCCCGCGCTGCCGGATAGCTGAAATGGAAAAGCCACTGTGAACGACAGCACTAGTTCCATTGCATGGCAATCTGAGGCGTTCAGGGCACCCGCTGCATACGGATGCAATCGAGCCAGGTAACTGATAGGTGTAAAGCCACTCCAAGAATAGGAGAACCCCAAAAACAGAACGAGGTTGTCACTTCCTGTGGTGTAATGGCGCACGTCAGGAATAGCTATTCCTTGATTAGAGGGAAAGAAAAGGAGAAAGTGGGAGGAGAGACAGAAAGTCATCTGATGGCCACCCAAATTGCGTGTCTTCATGTCGCGGTGATCCTCTATCGTCCAAGCATCTTTTTCATCATAGCTTTTTGGGCATGATCTTCCCCTCTTTGACAGGCAGATATTATTTTTCTTAACAACTTTGATGCCGTCTAGCCGGGTTGGCGATCAGACAGCAGCGGTCCCCGAAGTCGTATCCACGCCCCGGACACCGCCTGTGGTGGGTTTATATCGATTATAGGCAGATATTACCTATTTCTGTTTTCTTCGAAACGTCCGCGTGAGCTGCGTGGGGGCAATGCTAACCCGAGATCTGGAAGCCGGGTGCAAATGCACTTTCTTCGGCCTCGCCGTCTCATTGCGGTGCCGTCCACGTGCGTATGGAATACCTTGGATACTGGATCTCTGGCAAAGCACCGTCCAATAGTGCCTGCCGCGCATCTGTCTTGGTGGCGGAGGAAAGGCAACGAGAGCAAAGTTGTTCCCACCGTCCGCATAGTGCCCTGAGCATCGGGCAAGGCTACCACTGGTGCTGCCATGACGGCCTGTTCTACTCCGATGCCGGAGTCTCGCAGATTTGACCTTCGTGAACTCACTTCATACCAGGTAGTCAATTTGCAACCCGCCATGCCCGCGAGGCAGCGGCGAGTAGCTCACAACCTCGGCTATCGCCTGGTAAACCGTAGCGTCTTCTAGGGCGAGGCTGTGATGACGAAAGCGGGCAAACACGTTGTTTGGCTGAAGCTTCCTCTCAAGGTCTCCAAGGAAAGTTGCGTGACTGATTCAACTCATGCATGCTCTAAAGTCGTTGCGCATGCCGCACGCATCGGCGGAAGATCACTTGACTGCCATGCTAGCCACTACGTCAACATGGTCCGCAAATGTGAATGAAACATATCAGTCAGCATAGTGAACCGCCCCGAAGCCGTGGCGATCCTGCCATGTCGGTCGTGCCCGCATCAAGCTGGGTCGGGTGGCAGGTATGCGCAATCCTTCGGAATACGTACTGAGTTTGCTTTGGGAAGACATTTGTGTCCTCTGCCATGCTGAAGCAAACATGGCTTGTGTGCCACACATCAGTTTCGGACCGCAGTCATCCAATATCAGGTTCACTGCTGCTGTTCGAAATGACGCGGCCATATCGTTAAACCACGTCCGTTCATTCGGTTTCCATTTCATCAGGCCTAGAGGTCAGCGTGAATCTAATCAATCTGACTTGGTCATTGTACCCGGCGTAGTACCACCCTGTTGATGCTATCTTAAACGACGTCTCCCAACAGAAGCCACCCCGGTCGTCGCCAGCCTCCCGTGATGGGAATGAGCCCCTTTCGACTCGCCGAGGACCAAACAAAGACACGGCCGCTCCGATTCCTAGTCTCACAGACCAAGTCCTCCCGCCCATCTCCTTAACGTCATCGCTGCAAGCCAAGCCTCTGAAGTTGCCCGTCATGGAGCTCCTCACACCTAGCCTAGAGAGCAAGACAGCCACTCCACCAGCCCAGTCTCGCTATTTGATGGGTGGGTAGTGCGTGTGATGTTTGCTGTCTTGAGAATGAATGGCTCGAGGAACGGGGCACCACCCACTACACAGCAGCTCTGATGATTCGGCATTTGTGTCATTTTGTTTCTTCCGGGACAGCACCAGGAGTGTTGTCGTTTGTAGTATAAATTCAGATCAACCTCTTCTGCCACAGCACTCAAGTCAAAGCATGCCTTCGACCTCAATGCTCGTCCATCGAGGTTGGCCCTCTGACAGAACGAAGACTCTTGAGTGAATAGAAGCATCTTTCCGGCCACCAGCAAGGCTTGTCGCCGCTTATTAGGACTCGCTTGACCTATATACAAAATGTGAGAGGAACCTAGTCTTTTGAAGAGCGAAACAAAGCTGACGAACCACAGGCCAGATGAGGAGCCGCACGACGAGGAGGAGTCCCCTAAAACCGAACCTGAAGACGAACCCAAGGCTAAGAGCCCACCGAAGGATGTGGAAAAGCACTGGAAATGCTGTAACTGCGGCCACGAGAACAACCCTGATATGGGGGGCGAGCCTCCCAAGTGCGGCGACTGTGGGCATGAAAAGTGTGAAGATGGCTGCAAACCGATGGAATAGGAGCAAAGACTTCGTACGATCGCGCGGCAGCCATGAGTGCCGTTCTTAGAGTCGGGATACGGGGGCGGTGCCCAGACCTTTCCAGACCAAACGACAGACCTACTGCAACAGAATGCTTGTGTATGCCAGAGCCTGGTGCTCGGCAGGTGCGCTGAGTTGGACTTCCTTGAGTGCTTTTGCTAAGACTTCCCTCGATAGAGCTGGGCAGTAATCATTATTTACAGCATATCATTTACTCCAAACAGGTCCGTCATGTCGCGTTCCATTTGAAATATCCCATGGATTTTCTTGTCCAAAAGGTTTATGTTCCGGTCGACGCCGAATCTAGAACAGCACAGTGGTCTTCGCTAGAGCCTGGTGTCTTTTGGGGCCACAATCTTGTTGCAGCACTGTTCTAAACCTTCCTTCGCTCCTGAACCATTCAGCCGTTTTTGTGCTCTGTACCATTGTTCAGCCATCTGGCTCTAGAAATATGCCATCCCCGACGAGGAGTTGAGCAACGTGATAGTTGTGTAGGACCATACCAAAGCCATACCTTGACATAAATACCCTTGTGTAGTATATATGATGTTGAAAAGATGCACGTCAGCTCTGTCATTGAGATAACCTGCACGTTTGATCGACGCCAAAGCCACAAACTGACAGACACGCACCCGGGGTCGACGTCTGCCGTTGAGTACGTCCGGATACACGACTGATTGCTAAACGGATTCCACTACAAGGATATGCTAGGAATATCTCCTACTGTGGTTATGGAAAATAGTTGACCCCATCGCCGTAAGTCCTGTATCGCAAGGACAGTGGCTCTAACAGCATATCGTGCCAGCCACAGCGCAGTGTTGTTTTTGGAGTCAGTGGGAAATGCCTCAGGGCACAAGATGGCTGTCCTGAGGTATCAATGTGCACTAATCACCGCCCACTGCGCATATCATGGTTGAATACCTGGCCAATGAGCATGGTGTCGTCAAGCATGTCACTCAACCAGCGAAAACTGCCCTCCCCCTTTCCCTCCTCTGCTTGCGGGGGTGTCATCTTGAGGTGCACTCAGTCACGGTCCCGAGCAGTATATAGGAAGTTATATGGCCGAATCAGTCATCGGAGCCAACTAATACGTGCTAACCGATGAGTGCGACCGATTTGGACGCCTTGACCTCGGCTTCGAAATTGGTACAGCTGTACAATCTGGGAGTTTTTCTGAGAGTCGCAAGCTGGGGTCGCCTCGGTCCTTTCAGTCATTGGACAAAAACATTTACCCAACTGCAACCGTGCCAGGCTCTCCTATTGAGGCTTGTAGTTACATAAGTTCTCGTCATAAGCGTTGCTCGTCGTTAATGCTCATATACATATCTCGGGCCGCCGACTCTCGAAGGAATGCTACCCAACACCGGCATGACTGACCCTCCTCATTTCGATACCCGCTTCATGTCCTGCATCAGATAGGGCAGGTAGGCTATATCTGGTTCTTAGTTCATCGTATAACGGCCCCATCTCATAAAAGCTCGTGTTGCTTTCTGCTGCAACACATGGCGAGTGGTGGATCGGCAGAACCCAGTCCAAGACATTGGTTCCCATGACGGAAACCCAGTTCCTATACGGCCCAATATCCCATGGGTTTTCGCCGAGTTGTGTCTTGACGACCGCAAATTTCCGACTGGCCAAGGTATCCCTCAACGCAGTCGCATTTTCTCCGCTGGATGACGATTGTGTCTTGGGACTGAGTGCCGGTTCCGGGAGAGGGTAAGATATCAGGTAGTATTGCGGTCCTGGTTCGGTGTCGAGAGGTACGCGCAATGCCAGCTGATGCACTGTCGACTTTTGCCTTAAATCTTCAACGTTGGTGAGGTTGAGAAGGATGTATCGTATCGAGAGCGTCGTCATTCCAAAGACGAAAAGACCGAAGAAAGCCGCCAGAGCTATCACTGCTATGACAAAGCCGTCAACTGGTAGGTGCTGCTTACTCCTGTCTCGGAAGCAAAGCACCGATGCAACAAGGCATAAAATACAGAATGCCGTGGCGTAAGCCACGAACTGGACGAAGAACTTGAATGCTGTTGGTTCGTGTTAACTGATGGGTCAGTCACACCGACGCCGGGTCGGCAGGGCAGCACCTACATGTCTCGGATATCATCCCCCCAACCCAAGGACAATAGTGATCCATCTTTCGAACGCATCTGTCGATTTCCGAGCTGTGGTGAGCTCTGTCTGGCTTCCAGATCCGGCACGAGCTACACCAGCGTGGTAAGCCGTCATTTTCGCAGACGAAGACATTCTTGCTGTAGAAGCGCTCTAGGCCAGGACTGTTTGGGTCGTTATCCCGACCGCCGTTGTAAGGTAGGGCTTCTATATCATTTCGCTGTTGCCGCACGTTTGGCGGCCGCCTCGACTCTTTTACCGGCTCGGTGGTAGGCCCTCGCGGTACGAGGCCCGGGTCGTAGACGATGACAAGTATTAAGCGCGTATAGGTGCAGATGACGAAGAGGAGGAAGACGAAGAGAAGGACCAGAAGTGTGATGGCAGTTGCTGAGTGACTTCGATAACGGAGGAAGTAGTCCACTATGCATCACAAGCATTAGTTCAGCCATACGGCAGACGGCGACGTGTTAACAATGGACAGCTTCGCGGCAAACATACCGCATATGCGCTTCGATACAACATATGTCGCGAACCCAACGCAGCCGGCTAGGATGGCTGGTATAATTTTTGATGCCCATCTGTTAACCGCGCGGACGCTAGCCGCAGACGACATGTTGACCTCGAGCCGACCTGCTGCTATAATCCCATGGTGATGCGATTACTGAATGGAGCACGCGGGCACGCCGCGATCACTGGCAATTCGTGGGAGACGATGCGGCTCTGCGGAAGGATGGTTTGCATGCGCCTTCCAAATGCTCCCTGTCGCAAGGAGAATGACGTTTGGTCCCACAAGTGCCCGTGCAGGTACCCCAAGACCCCTGTAATTTAAGCCATGTACGGACGTACTGTACCCGCCTTCCCTTACTTAAGATAGGTACAGTGCCTCGTACATTTACAGCAACATGTAGGTACCGTGCAGTTTCAACCTCCATACCTTATACCAAACAAATAAACTCGACTAAGGTACCTCGATATCAGTCTCTTTCCCCTCCGCGGTCCCTTCCACATGTGCTGCTTTGTAGATGCTACTGAGGCCACTTCTGCATCTTCTCCTGGACCAATCGCGCCTACAAGTTAGTATCCGATGAAGCTTTCTGTCGTTGCCAATGCCAGGGTCCATGATAGTTGTTCAACTTATGCGCAGTATGCATCTTGATTCCTTTCTTAATGGTTCAGCCTTGTAAACTGTGAGTTGCCTACTATACCTACATCACGAGCTCGTCTCAGCTAGGCTACGTAGCTAACAGATCTCCCAGCATAGTGGTGTAGCAGAGGGACAGTGGATGGTGAACTTATGCTGTTCTGTCAACCAATCCTGGGATATTTTTCTTTTTATTGATTGGGAGGACCCTTGTGTTGGTGGCCAATAGCCTAAATTGTGCCTCATGGCAACAATTCAGCTCGAGTGCGCCAAAATTATATCCTCTAATCGTGCCTCGAGCGGCTCGTGCTTGTGAACTAACGTTTCTCGATGCTCGTATATAGGAGGCTGTGGAATATTTGGACAGAACTTTTTGCTGGACAGTCGCCTGATCTCCAGGTTCACACTCTTATTCCTTCAAGACGCGTCTCTTGCTGCCTCAGAGACGAGGGTCTATGGCTCGTAGCACTTCGTGCTCCTCCACCACAGAGAAGTTGATGGAGCCTTGTTCGAATGGTGGTCTGTTCTCACAATTCCACTCTCTTAAGATCTCTCAGAGTTAGTTGCCTCATCTGAATTCGTGGGCAATGGCAAGTCTGCGGCTGGCTGATATTGAAGCCTTCGATCGAGCCGATGAAGACACCACCCGGCTGGCCGACCCAATCCAATAGGATACGACGCTCTAACCGATGAAAGTGAAGGATGTCAAAAGGGCAGACAAATTTTACTTACCGAGGGTAATGAAATCGCCCGGTCTGGGTTAAGCCTTACCTGAGCTCAGAGCCTCAAGGTTAAAAGTACAAAGGGATGGGCATCCCCTTTCCAACAAGCATGGACCTACACTATGGATATCTGGCTCTCACTGATCTGCTGAGATTGTCACTATCGGACGGCTAACATAAAGCCACCTTGGCCGTCATATTGGTTGAACAAGGATTCGAACATCGAATGTACGGTTTGCGAAGCTCGTCTGAAATCCTTCTTCTCGCTCAACATCCACTTGTTGATCTTCTTGTGGGACATCTCACTGTCTCTCCCTCTTATGTCGGAGGAATACACCTCATTTCGAATTCTGTCGCAAGTCCGAACCTACAACGGCCAGCACTCTATCCTTACTGTGTGGCGTACCTCATTGTCACATCGACCTATCACGACTAACCCATCCCCGGAGAAAAGCTACGCCAATGACTGGAAATGAATGATTTGCCTATAAACATTGATTAGCATCTCGAGTATGTTCTCCATGAACCACATTCACAATGCCCACCGGACCACTGACCCCTGAAGGATAGAGAAAGGGGTAAAGAGGTGAACTAACCACTAAGAGATGCAACAATGCAGCTCCTGGGGGTTATCTTCACTTCGCGATGACAACGATTGACATCAACGACCGACTCTTACGACATCACGCACAAGTCCGAGAAGACAAAGAGTAAATGCTACGAGTTTGAGCCTCATGGATCCAGCAACCTCAGGGGTGAGGTACTCTGCTTAGTCATTCTCTTACATAATCATATATGGCTCTGCAGCAGCTCTGGATCATCTGTCAAGCCGAAGCCGATCTGTTATTCCAACGAATGAAATAGGATCACTTCCCCTCAGCAACAACGATGCAGCTGCCGAAAGTCCCTCAACATCTCAGAGTCGGGCGCTTCGCACCAGGCATTCCTATCGGGCGCACATCAAGGAGTTTGAGTATCACTCGGCTCTCACAAACTCGAATGCGGCTCAAAGCAGAATGCATCGCGATCAGGACCCTTTGCCCTCTGAGCTCGGTGACTGCGGCTCTTAGGAGCTCATGGCCGAGTGGGGACCGAAGAAACCCCAGTCTTGACTGACTGCCCGAGGGCAACAAGGCTCTAGTTGAGCCGCATTCCTTGACCCAATCTCTTTTGGGCCACGCTGATATCCAATTTCTAGGCTCCTACAGGACGATTACCGAGTCTTCCTCCCTGGACTAAAACGTACAGTGTGACCTGGTTTCGCTCCGTCTAAGCCACCTTCAACCCTACTTGGTATAAGCCCTATGAGCAACCTTGCCAAACTACCAGCCGGGTATTGAGCGCATCTGGGCCCGGGCACGGTCCTTGCACAGCGTGGAGCTTTATTTGCAATCATTCCATGCGGAACAAAGCCTCGAAAGTGGCAGGCTGGCGATATAGGAGCAGGTTTCTCGCATATGCAAAGGCTCCTTGTTCCTGGTAACCCACTGGGTCGTGTGGGTGGTCACACGCAATCGAGGTCAAAAGAGCCGCATGTTGTTGCATTTTCGCCGGGGACTTGACGACGTTATGGATTAATACACGGTTACCGTCCCCAAGTCGGAGCGTGGTTTCCATTTCCCTTCACACGAATATCTTTGGCCTATATGCGGTATGCAGCCCTGTCTGGTCACGCGCGGTGCCGTGGAGATCATCTCCTACGATGTCGGTTTCTCTCGTATCTTGTTCCAGTGTCTGAAGCTGGTGCAGAAGACGGGCGCCTGCCGAGCTTTACGAGAACCGCGTTCGAGTTTCGGATCTTCCTGGTCAATCTTTCTCACCGCTCCGAGTCGCCCCGAGTCGACAAGCACTGCGCCGCCCTTGTCACCGAGGAGCATCACACTCGCCGATAGGAGGAAATGTGCCCTAAGGTCGTACGTCCTCCTATGGATTCCGAGCCCGGTGGCTCGTCTTCTTACGGTCCCTCTCTTTACTTGCTGGCGATACCATCACAAGTATGATGCAAAGCAGTGTGACTCTTTGCTAGAATGGCTGTGTCGTGGACTGGGAATCTGGATCTTGAGTTCACGGATTCTAAGTGGATTCTTCGCTCCGGGCATCCTACCCAGCCTACGTTCGCCTCGTTCTTTCCCTTCCCGGTTTGCCTTCCCTAGTGGAGACAGGACTCATTGCCCCTTTACTGATACTACGCCCACCGAGATTGTTGAGGCTTGTGGCAAGCTAACCGGTAACACCAAGCCTATGACCGTGGTTCGCGGGCATTCTGAGGGTACCACCACTGCCAGATGGGCTCTATAAATCCAAGAAACAATGCGTCCTCTATATCTCTCTAGATCTCTCTCTTGTTTGCTAGACATCACGGTCGATACACTAAAAAGTTTTGCTTCGAATTTCTCTTTGAAAACCTTTCAGCGAGTCGTAAGGCTTCGCCAATCTATTATATCATGTCCGGACGTGGAAGCAGCAGTGAAAGCAAGTCGAAGAAGACGAAGGCCAAGAAGAAGACGGTCCAAATCCATTGCTGGACATGCGTACGTCCTTCTTGTATCAGTTCAACGTACTATTGTCGCTAATATTTGCCATAGCATAACTGCGGACACAGTGGCATGACAAAGAGGATTGAATCCTGCCCAAACTGCACTCACTATCAGTGTGAGTACTGCACCAGGTACTCCGTCGAGTCTTACGACCAGTAAACCCAAGCTTGGGACACCAGGACACTGCTATGTCACATAGCGATAGGCGACCTGCACGATAGATGCGCCTGGCAAACGGTCGAATCCTCAGTACTGAGCGTCAACACGGGGAGGAGGGGAGGAGCGCAGGGATGGGGGTGTGCACCGCTGTTGCCGGCTTCCTTGGTCGACGAGGAGAAGCACTGGAGGCAGCGAGACAGGGAAGGTTTTGGGTTCCAGAAGTTACAATTCGTTTTCCTTTTCTTTTTTTTTCTTCTTTCCTTATGTTGTGTTTTGGCGGCACTCGATGGGCATGAAATGCATCAGGAAACAGCAAGCATTTTTTATGAGCAACAGGATTCCGGAGCACAGCACGACGATACCCCATAGATCTTGTCATCATCCCGCGAGGGATCATACCGGAGGTGCATTGCTTTCTCACGCATTTTCCTTTTCGACACCTTAGATAGATAGACCTGGTTACCCTGCTATTTGGATAGATCGTTATGAATTGATTTACTTTTTCCCTTTTTGCTCCTTCCTCAGCTGTCCCAGTCTTGTTTCTCAGAATGTACTATGGGTGGTGCGGTGGGTAGCGGCTAATGCGCTTGCGCATTGCTCCGGTGCTCGCTCGGTCAGTCTCGAGTTTCAGACAAACCCACCGTTGCGGTTGCCTTGTCTGCCTTTTCCCTCCGGTAATCTCACCTAGGTGAACTTGATGATTTTGTTGGGGATTGTCAACCTGACCGTCGGCCCTGTTTTTGGAGTACGACAAATCCGCTGCAATCTCCCGTCGAAGGGCTCTTAGTGTGGGCTGTTTTGTGCCTGAACTGCTCAACGTTCCGCGCCAAGTCAAGGTGAAGAGTCTAGTGCGACCTCAGCCCAGGCTGCTTGCCCTTTCTGCGCCCCCTCTCAAATGTCTGACTGCTAAATGAGGCCGTCCGGAAGTTGCCTCTCATACTGTAACCGATGAGCGATTCCAGCCGCTCAGCGTTGCAAGTCTTGATAGCTTGGGTGAGGTTTGACGAATAGCTTCGACACGACCATGGCTCACCGAAGGTGAACGGATTGTAAAGTCCCAAGGCGCTGGTGAAGGACCCCGCTCACTTCTTGGGAATCAAGCCCCCGCTGAGGCCAATGGCCGCCCCACCTCCAACTCTTTGTCCATGCACTCATCTTTCAGCAAACGCCAGTATTAAATAATATGTGACTCGGCCGCAGCGTATGATACCTAGACTCAGGTGATAATTGGTCGACATCTAGGAAGTACGAGACCAAACCTGACTCTGCTGTGGAAGGGAAACATTTCGTCTACCTACCTAAGTGAGGGACTGTCCGCAGGACTTCTTCGAGTGACCATGCGAATCATTCGAGAAGCCGGGAGCAGTGGCCATAGCAAAGCACCTTTAATGAGAGAAACTCTGTGCCGACCGAGTCTGGGCTCCCTGCGACATTTGGCATTCAGCGCAGCCTACTACATATCTAATGTATACAGAGCCTATCAGGACCCGCTCCCAAGCCTACCTATGCACAAGTTGTCACTGCGTATTGTGGCAGACACATTCGTCCATCCGTTATTTGCGGAATTTATCATGACGTCGGCTGGCGTTGCAGTAACCGGGAACGACCTTGCCAAACGGGCTAGCCTGGATCAGCGCGGGCGGCTGGGCGCTAGAGATCCTGGGGTTGCAGTGGTTCAGATCGAGGACAAAATGAGATCCTGTCTTTACCACAGTACGGGGTCGAATACTGCAGCTTTCAAGTACCTACTTAAGTAAAGTGTTCTCAGATAGCTTATCGGATAGGCCATCTACCTTCAAGATGATGACGAGACGGGCATAATGCCATAAAAAATGGCAAAATATATTGATTTGCCGCCGTTCTCTCTTGCAGAATCCTATGTACGGTCGGCCAGATCAGCTGCTTGTAGCACCGTGACTTGGCTGGTCCAGGCCGACCAGCCGCCACCCATGTCGATTTGCCTGCACTAAGCGGATGCACTTGGCACGACAAAGGCCGCTCTTCGCTCCTCCTCTTGTTGTTCACAGCTCTTGGTTTGGAATAGACTTTTGTTTGCCAATTGAGCAACGTTGCTATTATATTTAACTTCACGGATTGCCAGGTAACTTTATGTATTAAAGTATCTGTACCTTGATGAACCTCCGCGTTCTTTCTTCTTTTCGTGAACCTAAGCCGAGACATTGACTTGTGCTTGGCCAACCTGCGGACTGCGGCAGGCGCGACCAACGTCAGGAGCATTCCACCGCGAATAGAAGGAATCGCACAGCGCCATATCCAACGACAGGAGGTGCCAGGGCAATTCTGTCCTGGTTCCCGGCATAACCGTCAAGCTGGACACCTACGCGTAAGTGTGTTCCCTGTCCCTTCCCCTGCTGTTTCTATCTAGATTCCGCCGTTTCGATCCTGGTATTCGCTCGGTTCTTTCGGATCATCATGCCGACGGGATACTCTGAGAGCTGCTCGTTTTGACCCTTTGGAACTTTTGGAGCTCGTGTCTTGGATAGCATTGCATTGTTCTTCGTTGGCCGCCACCGGCATCGCTTGGTCACTCATGGCTAACACGTTGTGGTTAAGGTTCATGGGATCGGTCGCCTGGCCATCCGCGAATGGAGGAGGTCGTCGTTTCGGTCACGTCAGATCCATGTCGGCCGTCTCTCAAACTCCCGACTCCAAACCCTCTTCTCCGGGTCCTGGATCCGCCATGGCCACCGAACGTCCCAGCTCCGCGAGCCCGGCCGCACCAAATCGACCTACAAGAAGCTATTCGTCACATTCTCCGGCAGAGACCCCTGATCTCAGCACAATCCCAGACCCAAGGAGCAGAGCCATGAGTCCGGCTAGTGGCGAAGGATCGCCCAATGAAAAGCAATCCGACCTGGACAACGAAGTGACAGCCCTAAGCAATAAGCTGATAAATGCGATAAATCACCAGACATCTCTTGATGATAGTTTGTCATCCGCCAGATTAGAATTGAGTCAGGCACAGCAGAAGATTCGGCAATTGGAGGATCAGATTGCCCGGCAACAGGAGATGCTGGCCGGGGACGTATGGATCCGCAGGAAGACAGCAGAGGCAGAGAGAACGAAGCTCCTAGCATCACTGGCCTTAGAGAAGAAGACACGGCTGGAGGAGGAACGGCAAAGGAAGAAGATGGAGCTGGAGCTCGAAAGTCTGACAACTGCTCTCTTCGAAGAGGCCAATAAGATGGTTATTGAAGCAAAGGAGTTGGCCAGGCAGGAGCAGGAGGCTTTGCAGCACAAGAATGACCTGCTCCGAGCCCAGCTTCAAGACACCGAGGTGCTCCTTAAATCTCAGCAGGAGCAGTTGTTTGAGCTCAAGCATGTCATGGAGACGATGAACGCCGAGCTCGACGACCAGACAGCACAGACGGGACCATCATCACCAGGATTGAGCAAGTTCAGCAGGTTAGACGCTAACCGTAGCGAAACAGCCCTGGACAGTGCACCACCTTCGGCTGTTGTCGATTCCATACCGCTCTCGCCCTCATACCCGACGAGCTTCTCTCATCTCTTGCAACCAGTCCTGAGTACTGACCTCGCTGCCTTCACCGACTTCAAGGACCTTCTCCGAGTCTCTAAGAGATTCTCGGGACAACGTGTGTCGACGGGCTCACAAGCTACTGCATTGGTAGGTCTGGGTCTTGGTCACTCTTCGTCAGTCAAATCTACCGGCTCGGCGTCATCCATGTCTACAGCAGGTACTCCGGTATCTCAGTCCGCCCCGCATACTCCGAACACACCGGCGTCGACCGCCAGTATGTCCTCTCCTGCTGCGCCGATGAACTTTCCCCCCTTAAAGGACACCAAGTTCTACAAGCGCGCTCTTGTTGAGGACATTGAGCCAACTCTGCGCCTTGATTTAGCCCCCGGGCTCTCTTGGCTAGCCAGGCGCACCGTGCTGTCAGCTGTCACCGATGGCTCCCTGGTAGTCGAGCCAGTTCCTACAACAATGCCTCGTCTTCTCAAGACCCGGTCACCACTCCTTGAACCCTGCTCTCTTTGCGGTGAGGCGCGAAAAGATGAGGAGCATCTGCGCCGTCACCGCTTTCGCACCAGTGAGTCCGAGACGGCCCAGCGGTACCCCCTGTGCAAGTACTGTCTTAGCCGCTTGCGCTCGACCTGCGACTATCTCAGCTTCCTACGAATAGTAAAGGACGGCCATTGGCACGCGGAGGACGAGGATGCTGAGAAAGCAGCCTGGGAAGAGAGCGTCAGGCTGCGGGAACAGATGTTCTGGAGTCGGATTGGAGGTGGCGTTGTTCCTGCCACGGGCGGTGGAGGTGTCGGGAACCAGACCACGGTGCCGACAACTCCTGTGACGCCAGCCGCTCCGTTCGCTACTAGCCAGCATGATACCGATAGCCGAAATGATAAGGAGGATGTTCGGGCTAGAGAAGATCAAGAGAGTGGGACAAGCTCTCTTCCAGCGAGACCGGCTCCGCCATTACCCCCCCGGGCGCGACCTGTGGTGAGCACAGTCATCTCTCCGACTCCGACATCCGAGGCGGAGATTCCAGCAAAAGCTACCGAAGCTGTACAATCCGGCCTGAATGCTAAAGAAGCCGAGGCAGCGAATGTACCCGAGCCGTCTGGCGACCAAGCGCCGACGCCTGGTGATGGTGCTTCAGACACGGACGTGCCCAAGAGGTCATCTGCTACCATGCCTGGAGCATTTGACAACTCTTCATGAACTTTAATTACTGTGGAAAGAAAGAGATACACTGCCGAGAGAGGAGCCCGCAGGAAGCGGGTGAGGAAAGGGGTATTGGGCCGGAAGTGTTCATCGGTGCAATATATCCTTTGGGAGTTTACCCCCGTATGAGAAGAGGAGTGGAACGCGTGTCCTAGGGTCTCTGGGCGATGTCCTACAACAACAAAGCTTACTGATGTATCATATAGAGCATCACTTTGGATTATTAATACCACAGGGGGCACCCATAGAAAGGACTGGGTATTGATACAGGTACTATGGCGTCTTTGGGATTGGCAACATACTTTGTCACGCTCCCTTGGAGCGTGCCCAAGCTGGGTACAGGCTAGGCCGCCTTAATCTTAATTGTCTTGACTACCTAGCGATCCACGGACGTGGCCGAGGCAAGCCGTCGTGGGTGTACTCTTCTTTAAGGGCAGCCAAAACCAAATGAACTAAGACAATAATATCTATGATGGGGACAAGGCTTGCGCGCACGCTTGTCGCATACGATTTATAGTAGACTTCCACTTGCCGTCACGCTCATCTCAGCCTTACGAAATGGTTAAGATTTGTCGTCAGCAACCACCACCAAGCGTATATGAATGGAGGCAGTCTGCCTTTGAGCATATGTTCTCACCATGGTATCCATAGCATCTTCCTCCCAGAGCAATGCCTCAACTCTCTTTGTGACCATATTGTAACCCCGGAGTTTAGCCGCTATCGCCGCCTCGATAAGAGCAGCACGATAAGAAAAGTTCCCGATAGAGCCAATGCTGGTCATTAGCTTTTTGTCCATGCCATTTCGTCGCCTTGCCCGAAATCGTAGCTAATCGAGTCATGCTCTAGAGCTTTGAATATAGCCACGCGCGCACTCTCTTTATTGATATTTTGTATCGACAAGCCCGTTTGCGTCTGCTAGCATTCCATATTCTGACTCCCAAAATCACCCTGTGCAAGTGGTAATTGACCGGCGCGACCGGCGTGGCTCGGATGGCCTTCAGGATGGCGCCGTCCGACCCAGCAAAGTCGCCCTCGGAGGGTGGCCCATCGAAGCAGACAAAACCGCACGAGCCGCCCATGCTTCAATCTCGGGAGACCGGCGATCTTGTTCCCGGTACGAGTGAAGACCCTCACTTCCGGAACCTGAAAGGAAAGGTCAACCCATTCGCCAAGTCGTGGGCGCATTTTGTAGCAGGAGGGTAAAGTTGCCCCTTCTCTTTTGAGCCATATGCTATCGCTTTAGAGTTGTGTGTGACAACATACTGACGATGCCTCCCTCGCATAGAGTAGGCGGAATGACGGCAGCCGCACTCACGGCCCCTCTCGACGTCCTTAAGACCCGCCTTCAGTCAGACTTCTACCAGAACCAATTGCGCCAGTCCAGAGCCGCACTAGGTTCTGCACCGATGAATCCCTTCCGAGCAGGTGTCTTCCACCTCAAAGAGACTCTGCAGATCCTGGGATCCGTGTACCACAATGAGGGCATAAGAGGCCTGTTTCGCGGACTAGGTCCCAATCTGATCGGTGTCGTCCCTGCGAGGTCCATCAACTTCTACACATACGGCAACGGCAAAAACCTGATCGCACACTACTTCAATGGTGGCGAGGAGAATGCCTGGGTACACCTTGCCGCAGCCACCGTGGCTGGCGTTACTACCAGTACTGCCACCAATCCGATCTGGCTCATAAAGACCCGTCTCCAGCTGGATAAGAGCACGGCTGCGCAGAGTGGAGGAGTAGCTAAGCGACAGTATCGGAACAGCTGGGATTGCATTCAGCAGGTCGTCCGCAAAGAGGGGTTTAGGAGCTTATACAAGGGCATGTCTGCGAGTTACCTCGGGGTCACAGAGTCTAGTCTGCAATGGGTCCTGTATGAGCAGCTCAAGGGCTCCCTTGCTCGGCGGGAGCAGCGCATCGTGCTCAGCGGCAGAGAGAAGAACACCTGGGATCATGCGGTCGACTGGACTGGCAAGTTCATTGCTGCTGGTTCGGCAAAGCTGTTCGCAGCTATTCTCACATATCCTCACGAGGTAAGTCGCGGGTTTCTCAATCTTCCGCATTATCAGAGGTTCGGAATACTGACGTGGCACAACAGGTCGCGCGCACTCGGCTGCGTCAAGCACCCCCAGAGGGTGGCCCCCGGAAGTACACCGGATTGATCCAGTGCTTCAAGCTCGTCTTCAAGGAGGAGGGCATGCTTGGCCTCTACGGAGGCATGACACCTCATCTCATGCGCACAGTACCCAGTGCTGCCATTATGTTTGGCATGTACGAGGGTATCTTGCGTCTTCTCGACGTCCCTTCCAACAATTAGACGAGAACAAGCGTGCTGGACAATCAAATAACCGTGATTGGCCGATCTCTCGATTATCACCTTCCCGACTGTACATCATCATCCAACTCTCTAATAGGTATTCTCTCTGCCGGATTCAAGATCCCGACATTGGTTCACCAATTCATCGAACAGCAAACAAAACAACAAACAGCAAGCACAAGATCATCCCATCGAGCAACACACCGCAACCACACATTTCTCACCTCCTCCACTTCCTTTTTGTTGGTCTTTATGGCATGGCGCTGGGCTTTGTATACCACTGTATGATATGACGGAAAGAAGGGGAAGGAAGCAAAAGGATAGAAGGGGTACGGCAACGGCAAACATCCTGGTAACGAACACACTTCTACCACCAGCACTTTGTCAGCGCACAGTACCAGGGCTGCTTGCATAAGGGCATTGGCGTTTTTGGTCTGTTCTGTATCCAACAATTCTTGTTAAGAGAGCGAGGAAGAGGGCTCACGCGCCGGAGAGTAGCGAGAAGAGCGAGAAGGGGGGACTAAGCATTTGTTAGGGGCGCGATTGCATGCGATGGTTTTTTGTTCTTTCCATACGGAGAGTGTATGCTCGCCGCTGCTGCGGCAAGGCCTGTCAGTGTAAGAGCCGAAGAGTCCACTCTACCGTCTTGTACAAAGCCTAGAGGCATATTGCCCAGTGTAATAAATTATCCGCCTTATATCTGTTCATTCCATCGTTTCGATTCTGCCAGGGCGACCGGATCGTCTATATCATGGCAACATCCAACCAAGAACCATTGGCACCTGGAAAGTTCTTGCACCGGGATTTCCACGCAAATGAGACAACGCAGACGAGCAATCACGACACTAGATTATTCTAGATTATAAGGAAACTGAAGTAACTGCGCGCAGTAGTCAAGTGAGACTAGGACCGACATTACTCGACAAAAGATAGCAAAGCTTTAATGCTGGCTTGGCTTTGGTTTTAACTTTTTCCGTAACAACCATCATATCCCCCTTCCCGACCGAATGCAACCAGCCGACAACCCATTCCTGTCAATTAGTTGGTGTTACAGTAGGTAGACGGTCCTTCTCGGAAGAGGTAATTCACTAAAGCCAGGCACTCCTCCATGGGAACAGCCAGGATGCCATCCGCCAGCCGAGCAAACCCAACCAGGACTCCGACACCGCGTCTTACCGGCCGGTACATACCATGCAAAGAAATGCTTCGCAGTCCCGTAACAACGACAAAGGAGATCTTCAACGATCAAGACACTGAGCAAAACCCGCAGGACGGTTGTAGATAGTCCTAAGCCGCCTTCTGAGCAGTGGCATCATTGCTTTCGCTAGCAGGCTTGGCGCTCTTCTCCTCCTTCTCCTTCTCGCCCTCGACGCTCTTCTTGGCGCCCGGGATCGGCTCGTCCGGCACGAGCCGCTTGGTCTCCTGGTCAACGCCCTGGACGTCCGGGTGCGGCGGGGCCACGCCGTCCTTTGCGCCTCCATCCGGGTTTGCGGGGTCCTGCGGCCAGCCGCCGGCGGGCTGGGGAATTTCGTTGCCATTCGCGTCGACGACGCGAGTGCGCGTCTCGTAGCGAGTCTTGAACTCGACCTTGCCTTGGAGCTCCTTGACCTGCTCTTCGTTCAGGAGATTGCCGTCTTGGTCGCGGTACTCGACGCGTTCTTCGCGGGACAGGATTTTCTGCCCGGGGATGCCTGGGGCGGGCGCCTCTGGGGCGCCCGAGATGGCTGGCTCGTTCTTCGGGGCCGCGGCTATTGGAACCTGCTCCTGATTGCCGCCCGCCGCCGGGTTGGCCTTCGGTGGCGGGGCCTGGGCGTTTACCGACTGCGTCGGCGTCGGTTGGGCCGCAGGAGATTCTGCAATCGAAGAGTAGGCGTCATACTATGTCCAGGTTAGCCAGCAGTTCTCTGTCACAGATGAAGACTTGTTTCCCATGTCTGCTACAGAAACAACCTGGCCATTGCTGAAGAGAAAAGAATATAGTACAGCCACATGTCGCCATAGCCCTCCGTCCTAGCCTCCTCTCTTGGGCAACTGTCTTTGGGGAATAACTTCGCTAGGGGCACCACTTACGCTATCAAGGAATGTGTTGCAATCCCAGTCCCAAGTATCAAATAGCTTAACGCGGTTGCACTCCGACTTGGTCCAAGCATTGCCATACGCAAGAGGCTGGAAGAGGTAGAAAACAACAGCGGATAGTGCAAGGAAGCTGATGGCACCTGCCCGGTTGATGATGGGCTTCTCCCTGACGCCGAACACCGACACTCTCGCAGTCATAAAGTCGAAGAACTGGCAGAAGGCAATGATGCCGAAGTACAGGGCTGGAAAGTAGTGATGGAGGAAAAGCTGACGCTCCATGAGGAAGAAGGGGAAGTAGTGCAACGCCCAGCCGAGAACAAAAGTGCCAATCTCGTAGTCGAATCGCTTGAAGGTCACGTTGGCGTAGTCGTTGCAGCTGCGTTGCCACCGAAGAACTGCGAGCCCCTTGAAGAGCGCGTAGATGACAACTGCGGCAGTGGCACTCCACCAGACGATCGGGTTACCCATAAGATAGATCTGGCGGTGGTCCTTACCCCAGAAGTTGATGCCTCGGCGAAGAATCGGCCAGGACGGAGGGCGCGAGTCCCAAGCGTGGGATTCTACAAGGCCGGCGTTGGTCTTCCACATGACCTTCTGAAGCTCCCAGAACTTCCCGAAGAAACCTGGACGGACGTAGTTCACTTTCTCGGCATCAGCGCCAAGCATAGGATGCTCGTTTGACTCGATATACCAGACGCTGTTCGGGAGCGATCCTCCCTTAGCACACGTGACTTCCTGCTGCTCCGAAGCCCAATCAGGAAGTTTGACCTTGTGGGAGAAGAGAACACAGCCAGTCATGACGTGAACGAGCTTAAACTTAGTTTCGATGGTCCGTAGTCGTTCCTTGGCAATAGCTCCCTTAGACTGCTTCTTAACAATCTCGACGCGGAAGAAATCGTTCGCATCTCCATCGAAGCCCTCGTAGCCGTAAGCCGAAACCTCGTTCTGCCAGTCGGCCTCCGTGATTGGCGGCCGAACATCATGGGAGTGTAGACGTCTATGAGTGGGCATGTGGTACAGGCGAAGAACGTCGCCGTTCTTGATGTACTGGGGCTCCGGAAGGTTATCCCAGGCATAGGTGCCGTTGATGGGCTCGCCGTTGGCATCGAGCGGCTGCGTTTGGTTCTCAAGAAACCAGATGTTGTTCTCATCTTTGTGCGGATAGAGAGTGATTTGCTGCTGCTTCGAACCGGTTGGGTACATCAAGGGATGCGAGTGCAAGTATCCTCCCTGGGTATTTACGTGACGGATAGAGACGCGGCTGCCCATTAGGACGTCGACAGGGACATCCTGCATGCCCTTCGAGTTGAGGGTGGCCTGGAACTCAGAGCTCATGAAGCCATCGCCATCTCCAGGGTTCACCAAGCAGAGGAAGTGGATAGCAAACATGGCCATATAAAACGTCACGGGGATGACGATCAGGCAGAAGACGCGTGCCATGAAGTGCTTGGCAAAGCGACGCTATTTCGCTATTAGCAGAGAACGACATGCCACGCTGCTAGGGGACTTACAATGGAGACGTTCTTGGTGTCACCGAGCAGAACCCAGAGTTGGAGCAGAGTCAGGATTCCGACCCAGGCAATAGTGAACAGACCAACCCACTTGATGCTAACCGTCGCGCCCAAACCAAGACCAGTCATGACGAGCCAGAACCACCAGCTCGGCTGGAAGGCCTTTGCGGGGCCTAGCTCGTGCTGGTTGGTAAAGCAAGAGAAGGCAAGGGCGGTGAAGGCGGTAGCAATCATGAGGGGAGAATCCAGGAGAATCAACCGAGCCTGAGTAAGGAGTCCGTTTTCTGTCCGTTGCGTTAGCAGGGCTAGACGGCATAGTGAGCGGGAGTACAAGAACACAGAAACTCATACCGAAGATGATGAGTCCAGCACCGAGGGTGGCCGTAATGGTCCGGCATCCAACAGCCTTCAACGTCAGGAACATGGTGGGCGCCAGCAGGATACCACAGATGGCGGGGAACAATCGCATGGCGACATATGGCACACCGGGTTCAAGATAGTCCTTGCCAATGTCTTTGAAGTCGAATTCACCATCGAAGCCAGCCACGTAGCCGAACAGAGTAATGAGAAGCTTGGCGAGAGGAGGGTGGACGTCCATGAAGAACTTCCCCTTAATGTATTTGGATGCGAAGCCACCGAAGCTGCAGTAACAGGCGTTAGCTCTCGCCTTTGGAGCCGACACAATGTCGGGGAACGGAGGGTAGCTTACTGGACCTCGTCAAAGACGACAGAGGTGGGCTGGTATATCCGGAACAGTCGTACGACGGCAGCGAGGATGGTGAGACAGATCATGGTCTGGTAGTCGGAGAGAGGCAGAAGGAAGACATCGTTATCTTGGACGCCATCGGAGCCGTAGTCATCGCGACGCTTGACGACGGCCTTGCTCTTCTGTGATCGGTTCGAGTTTGTACCGGGCGGAGGGGAGGGTGATGCCCGCAAGGCTGGCGGTTTCGCGCCAGCAGAACGAGCCATCTTAACCGATGACTGAGGATGTGGTGTTCAATTACACCAACAGTAGAAGAAGAAGCTCGTCGAACCGTGGCTTCTGGGAGTATCAGCCACCGGGTGTGGCAGGATGACAGTTGGAAGTTTTCCGGGTTGAGTGGAAGCTTGCGAGCAGGACCCAAGGATCAAGGAACCGGGGTATTAACGAAAGTCAAGAAAGGGAATCGTTCATTACAAGGTCGTCATTTGCAGGAACTGATTTCGCCAGTCCAGACAATTGAAGAAGGAGAAAAGAAGACAGGAGGACTGTAGAACTGGTCTCGTCCTGTGAACCAGTGCGAAGGGAGATGAAAATCCAGGCCTTCGTCGAGGGAGCTGAAAGTCGATAGGGGCCCAGGATACGGACAGCAATAAATTCGAGGTTAAGGTGGCCTTATCCTATCCCTCCCCCTGGGAGTCCAACGCGTCCGTCCTCCCTAACCCCACACCGGCTTGGCGAGTTGCCAATGGTACGTACTGTGGTACCTTCAGCTGCTCCAGAACCAAGCTCTCATTGGTCGGGGTTGATGCGCCTGTGAAAGCCAGCTCCTGCCGCACCACCCAAATATCGCGATACCGTAATCGGGGTTGACGAGTGGAGCTCGCCTGAGTTACACATGGACAAGTTGATGGACCTGCTTTCATAACTTTCAACTCGAGGATTGAGCTCACAGAGTGTCGGCGGTGCAAATACTTGGTATACCTTGGAGACAGGTTAGCCGTGGATTGACCACTTCATCGCCCCAGGCTCGAGTCGTGACTTCGATGTCAAAGTATTATGGAAGCTGCGCCCTCTCCGAGTGACGTAAACTTGTAAATAGTTCAGGTAAATTCTTCACACCACAAGAGCCTCAAGGACCAAGTATGGGCCAAAAGTCACGGTGTATCCTGCACAGAGAGAATTTTGACAATACTGAGTGAGAAAAACGTGCTTTCGCTGAAGTGCAAAGGAAATTCCTGCCCTTGGGAGCACTACCATACATTTACTCTCGCGCGTTTCCAGACGCTTCGCTCGACAAGGATATCATATCCAGCCAGGAGACAACTTTCCCAAACGTAGAAGTCGACTTTTAGAATTGTTCTGGTGAGACTGTCTGTCCTGTTCCATAGTCCTCATTCCCATCACCAACACGGTCTTCGTCGTCCATCAGCTTATGCAGCGTCTGAGTTTCCGCCCAGCCCTTCGGGGGTCGTTTGCGCAACTTCCTTGGCGCACGCGGTGCCGCCTGCGTGTCCTGCCTACCACCGTCCGTCGTAGTCGCCGTCGTGGTCGACGAAAAGACCGAGGCCGCCGCGAAACGAGCCCGTCGGAAGAGTCACCAGGCGTTACGGTCCCACATAGGATCTGCGTAGAACGCACACGTCAGCTCTAGCTCAGCAACAGGAAACCGATTCACAGATTGGCTCCTTACCTTGCACAAACGCAGCGAGCACCTTGCTCCCCGTCTGCAGGAGCGGATGTCCTACCACGATCCTCAGGAACTTCTCCAACCCCGCCCTCCGGCCCTCGATCACGTCGTCGCTGAAGCGGTTGGTAAACACCTTGCCGGGCAGCGGCGGTATCGTCACGCGCGCGCTCTCCCTCTCGAGGATGTCCCGAAAGTACTCGAAGTCGCTGTACCGCCGGCGCACGCTGCTCTGCCGCAGCTTGAAGGCCGGTATGTTGGTCCGGCACACCACCTCGTAGTCCGTGTACATGTGCCGCCCCACGCCGTGCGTGCGCGGGTTGCGCACCTCGATCTCGAGGAAGTTCTCGGGAGGGCCGTAGATCTCGTCGAACGACTGCTGCCGGTTGTCGGGCATCGACTGCATGATGGGCCGGTGCAGGCGAGCTGCGGCCGCGGCAGCGGAAGAGGATGTGGGCGAGGATGGCGGGGAGGTTTTGCTACCTGCTGCCGTAGAGGAGGAGGACATGGTGGGCGAAGGTTTGTGCGGCGAGGCCGCGGAATCCTGCTTGTTGAAGCTCGATTTCGCGAATGTGAGGGGTATTTGGTGCTAGTCAGCGCAAGCTTAGAGTGACGTCTGGCTGGCCAAGTTGTTGCTGATTCTTCACAGGAATACGAAGTTCTCGACGTTCGTGGCAGCGGTTCAATTCCTCAAAGGCGAGACCTCAGAGTGCAGGGTCCTTCGTCTGAACTCGTGGGCAATGAACTTGGCTAATGCGGAGTGGCAGGTGCGATGGTCGATCGTAGAAGTGGTTCCAAGATTCTGGAAGGAAGGTCGCGATTTAAAAGGTGGGGAAGCGGCGTCTTCCGGTTGGCAGGCTTTATGGTAAGGAAGGCACCTTGCCAATGCTCCTCGAAGCGATCATAAGGAAGGTACCTTAAACACAAGCCTCTCTTTTAACATGCACTAAGGCAGGTACTGGGTACGTTACCTACCTCTGCTGTGCTCGAGAGAGGGAAAGAGGAATCATGAACCCACTGTTAATCAGTACCTCTTTCCCAACAACGACGATGCCCACCGTTATCAGTGCCTGACAGCACTTGCATCTTAAGAGTCGCATGGTCACGAGTCACGAGACATCTTCGTGACAACCTTTGCAGACCAACCTGCCAAGATCTCTGGCATTTTGCTTTGGAACCTCATATCTTATCCAATTTCAAAACATCCGAACGCGGATGCTATTTTCCTTATCAATCCCCCATACGCCTGGAGTCGTAACATCCCCATAATGCGACATAGTATATTACAGCACCGGATCCTGTAGACCGTAGCCATTGTGAGCCGGAGAGCGCCTGGAGCGTCAACGACACATCACCCCTCACCTCAACCCCAGAGGAACCAATCAACCCCCAAGCACCGTTTGCCTAACGCCGATAGCCCTCGTGTGATACTTGATATGAACCAGCGCCTCTGAAATGGCCTGCTTTTGAACCACAGGAACGCATGACAGATGTTGCCTTCTTGCGGACTCCTGATACGACCAATATCGCCATGTTCCTCGCTAAGACGGGCGGCCACTCTATGACGCGTTCTTCCCGTCGCCTGCAAACTTCTCGTGAATATGGCGGATCTGCTCCTCGACGTTGACAGCCTGCATGGGGTTGACGTGTGACTTTGTTTTGTACGGCTCGACCTTGCTGCCGTCGAAGCTGTTAAGTGCGATCCGCTTCCGCCGCTCCTGCTCCTCTTCTGATATGGCTTGACCTGTGACCGGGTCAAAAACATCGTGCCGTTGGCTGGCGAGGCGCTTGAGGTTCTGTGCCACATCGACAGAGAGGTTGATAGGCGCAGCCCGGGCATCTGCCTTAGCTTTTTGCTCCTTCCACCGAGGGTCGAGAAGTTCGACTGTGAATGACTGTTAGCAAACTTGATCTTGACACGGCATCTTTTTTGTCATAGGTAGACTTACTCCTTGTATGTTCATCGAACTCATCTAGAGGAATCTCTTGCCTGCAGTTGGGACATATAGTTGTCTGCACCCTATTGAGATTCCTACTTGCGGCCTTGGGCACGTAGTTTTCCTTGATCTTGCCTGGCGCGACCCTGGCCCTTGCGTCGGCTTGTGCTTGCTGGACGCGGGCTCGGGACTCCTCACGCTCCTTAATACGTTGTGCCTCTTCCTCTTCCACAGCTTGCCTTCCCTGCCCAGCTGGAGGGGCAGGAGGCGCATAGGTTCCATTGCTCTCAGGGGTCGCCGTGTTCTGTTGCCACGGTGAGCCTTGAACGCCGTAGTTCTGGGGTGGGTATGCGTTGTAGTTGTTGTCGTCAAAGGGGAACGCTTCCTCTATCCTCAAACTGTTGAGCGACACCTTGTTCTTCTCCTCTAGGGATGCATATTGCAGGTCGTTCAGCGTTGTCGGCGGAGGGAGGTTGATGGATTCGTCGGCCTCGGTGAACACAATCGTTTCCACCAGCACAAAGTCATTCCAGTCGATGCTGAAGAACTCCGTCTTCTTCTTCTCTTCCTCCTCCTCCTGTTTCTTCTTCTCGGCCTCCAGATAGCGCGCATACTCGGCACGTTGCTTGGCACGAGCCAGGACGTGGAACTTGTCCTCGGTATTCTTCTTAAGCTCGGCCATCCGTGCCTGCTGGGCCTTCTGACCATCGCCACCGAGGCCGCCTTCCTTCAGTATTAGACTATACTGGTCTATCATACTCTGGAACACGTTGTGGAAGGTGTGGTTCGGGATGAGGAATGAGAACTGCGGGTTGCCGTTTTCGCGCTGGGCAAGCTGTGTCATAAACTGCCGCCCATTTCTTGCCACAAACAGCGCCGTCAGCCGCAGAACCTCAAGATCTTTCTGATTCATACGAGGCATACGAGCAGAGAACTGAAAGTCGGGCGGCTTCTCTGGCCCCTTTGGCACAGCCTTGGCTGGGGTCGCATTCTCACCTACGCGGCCAGCAGCGACTGCCGTTCCCCGCCCACTCTTAATTTCTGATTTCCGCCATTCGTAGTATGCATTGTAGGGGTCTTTGTCGGTCATGAGAAAGCTGAACTTTGGATTCGTGCCGTGGTTCTCTTGGATGCGCATTTCGAGGCCGGTTCCTCCACGTACGACATAGCCGGCAGTCTTTTCGATGGCTTCGCGAATCTCGCCGGGAGGCGGAATGATGATGCCGGGCGGCGCCTGGATTTTGTCCAGTGATGCCGCCGCATCTCCTCCATTTGTCGCGGTCGCGGCCGCCATGGTTCAGTGCTTGAGGCGACGGAGGGTAGATATCTGCGGTGTCGTTGTCCTGCTGTCTTAAAACAATTCAGACGACAATGATGCTTGATACGCCGTTGTACCGAATCATGCCAACTCGAGATCGATGTCGGCGGAAGTTGGCGCGACGAGCGAGGCTGAGATGGTTGATGTAAATGTACGGTTGGAACTTTTCAGAAGGCTAACATGCATGCAGTACAAAGTACCAGTGTGTACGTACCTGCGGCTCGAAAAAGCAGTGACCTTTTTGGACTAGCTCCAGACCTTCGACAGCAGGCCGACCCACAAGGTGAGTAAAGGTGAGCCAACGAACTCGAAGTGACCGCTTACTTCCTTCATCCACAAGTATTTGATTCATGATTTCGATTCATGCAAGCTATCTAAATGTCTGTGTTGAATGTCCTTCGATTCCTCCCCGTCCATCGCCCCTGGGCATGGGAGACATCCCAGGGTTTACGAGTTTTTCGACACTCCCCGCAGCCAAATGCCTGTGCAGATATCCTCGATGTTGAAGCTAAAGAAGCACTGTAACAGTGCAGCCAGGTAGTCATGCAAAGAGCCGTCTTCCCCCTTCCTTCTCGCTTTGTCCACTCAATGTCAGCGCGGCCAAAAGAACAAATCGCAGCCGCAGTCAACGCCTAAACACGCAGTGAACCCCTCAAAAAGCACCCAGAAACAGCGGCTAGACCCTGATAACGCGCCACAATCAAACCGCACAACGATGTGAAACTCTCCAAACGCGGTCAAAGTATCCAAAACACAGTCAACCTTTAACGACTAACATCTGCTAACTCAGCCGAGACGATCAGTGTTGCCAAACTGTGCACGGAGGAACCCTGTCCAGGCATCCATTCCTTTGCACGCAGACAAGACTTTGACGTGGCCAGATCTGTCAACGTAGCCAAGTTGTCAGGAATAGAAAACAGTCGCGCCGCCAACCCTTCTATCAAGTATTCAGCAGTAAGAGACAAGAGGAACAAAAATGCAGCACCCCATGAGAGGCAGCGAGACCCGTAGAGAAACAATCGTGAATGCAAAAAACACCCTGTTATCCAGACAACGTAATCAATCATTCAACCTCTCCACCAACGGCGTCGTAATGACGAGACACGCTTCCAAGCGCCGAGGGACAACTAGTCCTCAACAAGCCTGATCTGCGAGTCGACCCTAGGGACATCCATACCGTCCCTAGGCTCCCTCTCCGGGCTGTCCGGCGGTGGGGGGCTGATCTCGCTCTCCGGACTCGCGAACCCGAACCTCGCGGGCACAGCCTCGATAGTCGCCTCCGCCGGGGGGCTCTCGCTCATCTCCTTCTCTCCGACGGGGGCGGAGAAGGTAGACTCGACCGCCTTCCTAATGGCGGACATGAATCCCCTCTTCCTCGCCAAGGCCGTGACGTTGGTCTTGGCTTTTGCCTTGGGCTTGATCTTGGGCTTGGTGACGGACGCCGTGCCGGCGGCTTTTCCTTCCAGGATCTTGCGCGAGGGTACCTTCTTGCGGGCGGATAGCTTGTGTGGTGCTGTCTCGTCCGGACCCGGTGAGCTCGGGGGCGTGTACCCTGAGTGCTTCTGGGTCTTCTTGGTCGGTGTGCGCTTGGTGGGAGTCTTCCGCTTGAGACCGGACTTAGGCTTGGACTTTGCGTTACCTGTGGTGGTAGAGAGCACTGTTACCCTTGGCTGCGGTGGTGCTGCCACGATGGTGAGGGATGCGCTACTGCTGCGGCTGGCTTGGGAGATGTCAGCCGCTTTCTTAGGCGGCAGACCTGAGGATATGAGAGCCGAGAGGGCCGCTTTGGTCGTGGTGATCTTTGCCTTTTCCGTCGCTGTTGTCTTCCGCGGGCTGACCTTCTTGGCGATGCCGCCAGTGCTCACGCGGCGCAGTGGCGAGGACGTCTTCTTCGAACTCAGCGCTGCCTTTGTGCTGACGGAGATGGTCGACATGCTACGCTTGAGAGCCGTTGCTGCCCCTTTTGCGACTTTCAGCCCGCTCTTAGACAGCGCAGATGCCGCACCGGTTGCAATGGCAATCTTACGCTTCTTTACTGACTTGGCTGATGCCTTCTCCACATCATAAATGTCGTCATCGTCATTGATAAGCTCCTGTAGCTTCCTCTTGCCGGCTTTGGTGCCGGGTTTCTTCGCCTCCTCCTTGGAGGGGATGGCAGCCTTGGGAGCCTTGACCTCGCGAGGCTTTGGACCAAGAAAGCCGCGACAGTTCTCAGCGCCGCAAAGACACTTCTGCACGTTCTTAGCGGAGAAGGGGTCAAAATTATAGTCGTAAGTCAGCTCTTCTCCAGTCATGATCGGGCGATCGCCGGCAAACAGGGCCATCCGCGGCTGGCCGCCGACAATCCACTTGATCATCCGGCAGTTCGGCGAACATGAGTGGTTCACGAACCGCGCGATACTACCAGTGGTCGCGTCAATGATCATATTTTGATCAAAGGACATGAGATAGTAGCACTACAATGTGTCAGCCACAGGCAAAGATGCGCAATGTGAGACGACTTACTTCATTGTCCTTGTACACTTCGTTCATGCGGCGTTCGCACTCTAGCTCAGTGATGATCTCGCCAGTATACTCCATGATAATCTGGTGTGGTCTGAAGCACCGGTTGCTGCGCACGCCATAGCCCTTGCCCTCGGTTTTGAAGACCTCGACACCGACGCGGAAGCGGCCGCCCTGCTTAGTCCTCTCTTGGAGAGATTGGAATGCTCTGTTGGAGCAGTGGTCCCTGCCGACGTTGCAGTTGGTGTCATCGCACTCATAGAGCATGATGCGGTTCTGGCAGTCCTCAGCACATCCATCCTCAGGCTTGCAGACACACTTAGACTGGAAGTCGTGAAGATGAGGCTGCTTCTTCCAGTAGGCGCCGGCATCACCGACAAAGCGATCTAATAGTCCATGTTAATAACGTGACGATTGTGGGAGGGGCCAACAGAAGACTCACTCTTGGTCATAGTCCGGTACGCTGGCGGCTTGGGGTGGCCAGGCGGCAGTGGATTGCAGACGTCATATGGTAGCTTGAAGTCGCGTCCTTGGAGCAATAGCCGGAGCCCGTTGAACATTGGCGGTGGTAGAGTCTTGTTGACTTTCTCGCCAACCTTTGCCAGCTCTGGATACTGTGCGAGCCTCTTCTTCTCAGCAGCCGTCAAGCCCACCGATATGTCCTTTGGCGTCTCTTGTCCGGCATAAAGTCCTTTCTCGAGCCATTTCTTGCTGATCCGCTTCTTCTCAGGCAGTCGTACCTTGGGGGCAGCGACCACCACGGCGTCTAAAGCTGTGGCATCCGGCTTGACTGTCGCCTCTGCTTCAGGCTCGGCGTTGTGGCTGGTCTTGACCCTCTTGCTCGACCGTGACTCTGCAGTCGGTTGATCAAGCGTCCGCGGATCGACAAACTTGCCATTGCTCCAGACCGTCTGGATGATAGGACGATCGTCTACATGGGCGAACTCTTTCGTATCTTGCAACCGCCTAAGCTCACGCGATATTCGCGAGATGCCGCCTGAGGCCGCCTTCTTGCCCCGCTTACCAAGCGACGTCAGAGCGCTGGTGATTGCACTCGGCACCGGTGTGCCTGAGAGACGCGCCGCGCGACGCGTCAGAATCTCTGGTTTGGTCTCTGTCAGAAGCCCAGCCTTCTTCTTTGTGATCTTGGCGCCTCTGGGAGTTGCAGGCGCGCTTATGGACCAGTCAATGTTGAGCGCGTTGATCGCGTCTCCGACGAGTTCGTTGGCGATATCGACAGTCGAAGAGGAGGCAGCAGCGAGCAGGTTGGTGGCGGAAGATCGACTTCTCGGCTTCCTGCGTACGTCATCCCCTTTGGCGCGTCGTTTACCGTGGACATCGGTGCCGGCAAGCTTCGAGATATTGTATATAGGGAGGCTCGCACGTGCTCTCCTTGGACGTCCGGGTGTGGCAGAGGGTGACTCGCTTGCTGACTCTTGCTTCGGGACAACAATGATGGCAGATGCAGCGGGGGTGTGCTCGCCGGAGTCCAGCCCGGACTCCGGAAGACGCTGGTCCTCCAGCTCGCGTCGCAATTGTAGCTCTGGGTCTGAGAGTTCTTCCGCCGGTGTTTCCGTTCGATACTCCGTTTGTGGCACGCTTTGCTGGCCTATCTGTTTCTCTGGTTGCTGCTCCAGGTGTTGATCTCGTGGTTGCTCTGATGGCAGCTCTGGCTCTGGCTGTGGCCCCTTTTTGTCATCGTGCATCGCCAGTATAGGTACTGACGGTTGAGGCTCTGCGACAGTCAATGTGCTCACGTCAATGAGTTTAGCGATACCCTGCTCAGAGGCAAGGGATATATTGTCCGGCGAGGCCGAGGTGGGAGGCGTAGAGCTCATAGAAGACGCGACATTGGAAGAAGCATCAGCATCGGTAGGAGGAGTTGCTGATAGAAAGCTAGATTCAGGGGAAAGCACCGGTAATTGTTCGCGAACCGCTTCAGCAACGATGTCGGCCATGGCGTCAACTGAATTACAAGCAATTGACGCGGAAGTTTGTGAGGAGGGTAAAAGAGTGGTGCGGATAAGCTAGGTTGGACGCGTTAAAGCATGTTTGAGAGGGCGTGTTGTCTTGGGTCTGCAAGGGTCGACCGCGGCCAAACTTACTAAGAAAGTAATAAGGTACATATATGTTGGGAATCTGAGTTGCCGATCAAAGCGCGGTTCGATCCGTCAAAAAGCCAAGTGGATAGGGCTAATTATGCTAAAGGAAGGACAAGCGATAGAGTTAGAGGTGCAGACAGAGGCATTTCCAGGGGTGTAATGTTGTCTTTTTCGCTTTGCACCACTGACTGCACTTATAGCATATTGTGGTAGTCGTGCTTTTAGATCCAAATGAGGTACTGCAAAAAGTACTAGCTGAGAGTTCCTAGGAAGGTGTGAAGCAAAGGTATGGACGTGCTGGTTTGAACGCGAATGCACCAATACGTTCCACAAGTCGACGTTGGAGGTGGGGATTGACCTCATGCGCGTCCTTTCCGGCTGTCTGGGGCGAAGAGTTGTAAGAGGGTGGAAGGGCGTTGGGGGGTGTGGACCAAAGGGGAAGGGCTGGCCTTTTAAGGGAAAGAGGAGGGCAAGATGTGGGGAGGATGGATAACAGTAGTGAGAGTACGCAGGGAGCTGACAGTCTTGGACCAAACGAGAAGCACTTGATGAGGAGGATGTGTGTCTTGTGTGATGCACTGTAATCTGCAGCAGCTTAGACTCGCAGGGTGCAGTTGACAACTAAGTGCACTTCCTATTGTTGAATAAAACCAAAGAGCCCACGGAGTAGAGGTAGGTATGGAGGAACAGAAACGACGAGGTAAAGCCAGTCCGGAGGATGAAACAAAATTAGTTGTCAAGTAGAATCCAGGTTTCTGCGCTTCCCCTCTTATCGTTCTTAGTGGTCCAATGGTCCGAAGAGCAGGAGGGAAGGCGTGCCCTACCTTACGTTACCCATAACACAGACGACTCCTCTTTCTGACCTCAGGTTGTTAGGCTCCCGACCTACTGTCGCGGTCGATCGGCTACTCGAGCGCCAGCGCGGTATCAAGACAGGGTCTAGACACTGTACAGGCGAGTGTCCGATGCCAGTGTGTGCAATCCATGTGTGTACCGTCTTTATATAGTCTACTCGCTGCGTTGCGTGTAAGTCAACAGAGTCATTCCCTCGCACTGAAGGTGGACTTTGTGGGAGATTCAGTTCACTTGGAGTGCTTGTCCTGGGACAGAGAGCTTTAAACATCCAAACTGCCCAGACAGATTGCGATCCCTGTTGACAGCAGTCAACCCCTTTGGACTAACTAGTGTGGGTTGCGGCGACGCCAGCAAACCCCTGAGTATGTGGTGTTGATGCTATCAGCGCCCTGACCACACCTGACTTCGCGGTAAACACCACGACAACGCTCAACAAGCCGTTCCGGACCCAGGATATGGCGGTGACTACCTCTAACCTGGACTGGACCGGAGTGTGGTGTTGAAGCAAGCTCTGGAACACAAGGCACATATTGATCAAGCAGGGTTTAATCACACGATTGTGCAATCTCGTAGTGACCAAAAGGCGATTCGAGTCATAACACTCTGTAGCTAATACTAACCCTAGCCATAATAAGCATATCAGTTCTCTGTACCGAACCGTCGATCTACCCCATTACCCCCGAACTTGAAGCGACGACACTAACAGATACTTCGAAAAAGAGCGCAAGATAACATGGACTACCACGACAGAATGCGAACGTTCCCCCACACTAACAGCATACGAAAACATGAAAACACCTGCACTTCTCTTTCAGACATTGATTTGTTCACACACTCCATCTTGGTCTACCATAGCATGCGTGGTATCATTGCTAGAACGCCGTGTGGTACCTGGGTCGTCGATGATGATAAAACCTGGAGCATCACTGATATTGGGGACCTTTCGCACAAAAGGCCGAGTACCTGGGTTTCCGGACACCTCCCCTGTGAGAGTGTCGTGATCCGGTCCGTGGCCGTTACAGACAGATGGCGCTGTGTCGTCGCCCGAGAACTCTTGCGGCCACTTCCCCGAAACCTGGGGCAGGTGCACAGCCACATGATGCCGTGGATTGATATATGTGGTACGTGAAGTGATGTCTCTGTGGAGGTGAGGCCAGGCATTTATAGCTAAGTCAAATCTGTTATTCGCATTTCCCGTCACGAACGTCTGGGACACTAAGCCAGGGTATCTCATCTCAAACATATTGATGGCCGTTCTCTGGCGCTGTCCCTAGTAGCGCCAGTAGGCTCGAGCAAGCCCGGTCAAGTCGATGACCTGGATCAGCCTGTACGAGTCCGCAACGTCCCAATTGGACAAGTTCTGCGCAGATCCGAGTCTGAGGCGGTCGATGGCCATCTCCATGAGAGCCACCCGCCACTGAAGGTATCTACAGTACGGATTGTTAGCACGAACAAGGGACCAGTCTTGCTTGGTTAGCAAGAGTATAGGGGAGCTCACCCGTCGAAGCCCGCTATAGTTTCTACCAGCTCACGGGTGGCATTTCCGTGAAGGGTGAAGGTTACGATAACCCTGCCATCCACACCTTGTTGGTCGTGGATATATCCCAGGCCTGCGAACCTCGCCCTGTCAAAGGCGGCCTTCATGAGCTCCCGCGGCTTGGTCTGTTTCCTCCAGATGAGTGCCGCACGCAGTTGCCTGAGAGCCTGGGTTGCATTGCCACCATTGGCTTGGAGGAACTTTGCCAGAATCAATCGCGTCGGGATGTGGTTTGCGTCAAGACCAACGAGTTCGACACCCCACATCTCATGGTGATCAAGTTCGATCATGATGTTGTGGCAGCCGATTTGAACCCTGTCCAACTTATCTTTAGGAATAGGGATCGACGGAACAACTGTCAAAAGCCACCAGTCAGTGCTGGGAGCCAGGAGGCTAACGAAAACACGTTGGAGTTAAAGCTCGCTTGCTAGAACGCGAAGGGTCCCAGCGACAAATAAAGCATCTTGGAGAGAGCGGTCTAGGAGTCTAAGTTGCAGCAGGGGCTATAAGACAGTGCGGGCATGGCAGGAGGATCTGGACACGCTGCCAAGTTATCTCTGGCCCTGATGAGGCCTACAGACCCGTCCCAAAATCAAGGCAAAAGGCAGGAAGATACACAAAAGCAAGAGATATGAAAAAGAGACTTGGACTTGCTGTTGGAAAAGGTGCGAGGCTGGCCAGGGATGGAGGCTGGGAAACCGCTATGACGCCGGCCAGCTGACAAATGGTTGACGGGTGTGGTTGAAGTCGAGGTTCCGTTAGTGTTGTGAGTATGGCCCTGGTCCTCGAGTCCGATGGAATGGACAACTTTCTGTTCGTCGACACCGGTAGCTGTCTTTGAATGTGTTCCAGCGGACCATTCAATGTCGTCTTTGCCGTTGAAGCCAAAAAGGAATTCCCAGAAGCCAGTCTTGGTCTGAGGAATCAACGGGGATCTCTGGGATGTGGTGTGTTCATCCTGTTGCAGATGACCTTGAACTGTGAGCCCCAGTTGCTTGCTCCTGGGCGAACATGGGCACTCCTCTGGCAGCTCGAGGCTTGAACGGGCTCCCTGCTGGCTATCCTTGGCCTGGCTATCCTTGGCAATGCTTGTGTCATATGTGAGACCCTGCACGCTTACGAAGCTGGGGAACCACTTGACTGGCGCCATTGTGGAAAGGTGATTTGGCTCGAGTTGATCAAGCAGCCCGGTGAAGACGTTCTGATGCTGTCCGAGGGAGGCAAGATAACAAGGGGTAAGATACCGCCATCCAGAGTCAAAGATGAAGGAGACGAAGATTGAAAGGTCCGGGGAAGTGCTTGACGACGAGAGGAAGTGGGAAAGATGTGGAAAACATGCTGGGGAACCAGACGATTTGGCAGAAGCGTTCATGGCGGGGAGATGTCATGCCACCATATGACCAGGAAGGCACGAAGTCAATTCCAGGCAATTTCGAGTTTTCCGGACCTTTCTTACCTTCGAGGTACATGCGGAAGTGCTCCAAATCTCTCCTGTGGCCAGGCGGGTGACTCTTTGGGGGAGGGGTGGCCACTTACGAGGTGATGCTCTCAGGCACCATGTAGCCCAAAGGAGCAACAACTACAATCTGGGAAGTCGCAAAAGACTGTGAGAGACGTCATACGGCGTCACCCGTCTCTCTTGTTCTGCTTGCCTGCCGTGAACTGGATTGTGAGGCCAGGCGATGAGCAGATAGATACCTAAGTACTTATACCGAACTGGCGAAGGAGGCAGGTACGAAGCTGGTGAACAACAATGAGAGAGAACATGAGGCATCATCGTAAAGCTATCATACGGGTGAGAATATGTTCCTGTTCCTTCCTCTTGTGGTGCTGAGTGACCAGATACCTTTTGATCCGGTAGCTCCTCAGCGACTCTTACTTGATCGCGATAGACTTAGTACTGCAGTCTATGAAGTATTGTTTCATGGCGTTCCGTGCCAATGTGTTAATCTGGCTAAAGGGATCCGTCCTCTACACGTCCATCGCCTTGCGGATGCTGGCTTTATAATGGACTGGTATTGTTCATGCTGAGGTGAGGGAAGTCTGAACTAGGTACGGCTTAGATAAACCAAGTTAGTGCAGTACAGCAAGTGCACAGTTCAGGAAATCATATATACGCTCATACGCATATGTATAGCTGATTTTCATTCATCAAGCACCGAAGTGGGTTTAAGTGATCAGAGGATCACATCTTCGAACCGTTTTATGGCCCTCTATGCTCAGATACTCAGTTAACTGACAGCGGCCGAGGACAGCGGGACTGGTCGGTATCGTATCATACTAACATGTATGATCTTCCTATCGAAGTAGGATAGCTGGTCCGTGCCTGCCGCTAGTGGAAAGAGCTTAGGTGCAGTGCGGGACAAAAGTCGACCCCGGCGTGAACACAGCAGTATCCCTTCAAACCCCACCAATTGCCAAACTGCCTTGAAGCTTACTGTCGCCAGATTGTTGAAGGAGGAAATAGTTGTTGTAAGTGCATTACTATGCCTTCTGAGGAGGACAAAGACACTTAGAGTTATTCCTGAGAGAGACTCACAGCTAACAGCGCTTTCAACCAGCGACGCACCCAGCCTGAAGGCTTCCTTATTCGCAGAAGGAGACCTTAAGCAACACTGCGCCCCTCCAGATAAAACATAGCGTGCGAACGCTTCCCTGCCGACCAAGAAAGCTTTCCAAGGGAAGGAGGTTTCTCTGATCTCCTCTCGCCAGCTTCGTTCACCCATTCACACAGCTCGACCAAACACACCAATGGCGGACCGGCAATCACATCCTCGCGGCGGTCGAGGCGGCGGTGGCGGCCACAGAGGGGGAGGACACCGGGGTGGTGGCCGGGGTGGCGCTGGTGGCCGAGAGAATCGTGGTGGCCACGGCGGAGACAAGCACCAGGGCGGAGGTGATGGCGACAAGTCGGAGCGGCCACGCAAGGAGAACATCCTGGACCTTAGCAAATATATGGACAAGAAGGTCAACGTGAAGTTCAATGGTGGACGGGAGTGCTCCGGCACACTGAAGGGCTACGATGCGCTGATGAACCTTGTGCTGGATGATGTTGAAGAGGTTATGAGAGGTTTGTGGTTCCTCTCACCCAGGAGGGATATTTGAGGACGTGAGACCGGTGCTAACAAGGTTATTGACAGATGACGAGGGCAACGAGGTCACAAGGCCACTGGGACTGGTAGTTGTGCGGGGCACGTTACTGGTCGTCATCAGCCCAGTGGATGGTAGCGAGGTTATCGAGAACCCATTTGCTGTCAAGTCAGAAGAGTGATTCTGAGGATGGAAGAAGCAAAAGAGCACGCAGTAAACCGAGAAACACTGGATGCGCTACCGGCGCCGCCACGCCCAGGACTCATCACCCTTGAATCCTTCCGTTTGAATCGACAACAGACACTGGAGCTATGGCGCATATGAATTTGCGGTTGACTGTTTTACCCAGCATGGACTTGGGACGGACGGGCCCGCTTGGGCGAGCTCCCCTTGCCATTGAGGAATTGCAAGCAGGTTTCCGAGAAAAAGCTGGTTCTCTCCGAAATCTAGAGCAGGACACAACAAAGTGTTGAAAGACATATTGCGCTGTTCCATCTGAGATGTGCTGGTAGAAGACAACCTCAGCTGGTGACAGAACTCAGGCCTGAACGAACCACAATTACTCGACTAATTGTAAGGTATGGCTCTGGCCTTTGTTTTCTTAGCCTCCTCTAAATATACTGAAGAACATCGCGCACCTCCAACTTAAGCAAAAAGCATACAACCGTTGCCAAAACATTCACTGTGGACGTCTATTATGTCAAGAACGGTGCATATATATACCACAACACATCTAGCGAATATTGCCCTACAAGTAACTACGTGAAGGACTTGGCCATAGCAGACGATAGGCTGACTGACTGACTGCCTTAGATAAAAACATGGTACTGGCATCAGCATGGAGAGTGACAGAAGCACAATATTTGGTCTAAGAGTTTGCAAATGACGAGGCAGCAAAATGAATGATCCGAGCCGGGCTCGAACCGGCGACCTTGTGCGATCCATTGTGAGGCACACGTGATAACCAACTACACCATCGGACCATTGTTACCATTGTTCAGCTTATTAGGCTATATGGCTATGAAAATTTGATGGGTATGGAGACGCCAAAATCAAACTACAGTGATGTGCAAAACAGCTGCATGATTCGTGCTTCAAAGAATGTAAGTAGGAAAGTAAAACAAGGTGGGGCCGTATGAGACATATTTGCTCAATCAAGTTCGAGTAAAACGACAAAGGATGTCGGGCGCCTGTGGTAAGTGATTGAATGTTTCAGTTCGTTTATTTCGGCTATTGTGCTTCTCGCCAAAATCAGAGCGCTGTAAGCCTAAAGGGAGTCAAGCCACTATAGGAGGTCCAATGAGTCTTACTGCCAAGACGTCGGACGCAGCAAAAAGCAGCTAATTGCGTATCTATCATCTTCATCCGCTCGTGCTCTTCCCAACGTCGTACGTGATAGCCAGTAATCCGCCTAACAACGCTGGCCATCCTTCGCTGCAATGGCCACCCAATACCATCGAACTTCTGTGTATCCGTGTCCACGATCCTATAGCCGGCAGGGGTAAGGTAGTGCCGAGCGCCATTCCAAGAGAATGCGACCATATACCCTAGCCTGCCTAGCACCTCCAACGTCAAAACGTATCTACTAAAAAGGAAGCTCGTCAATGCTCTCCCAACTCAAACTTCAGAGACAGAGTCATGTTGCCGCATGAATCAATGCCAACCCTCCCGAACCCATGAGCCTCTCCCCGCCCTCGCCAGATCGCCCCCCTGCGCAAGCTTCCAACATGTGCCAGGCGACAGACCAGCCGCGTCGGGAAAACCAGACACCCCGTCTACCCACTCGGCAATCCGACCTCGACGATCGACCTACTGTTCCGAGGCAGGCAGCCTTTCCCGCTTCAGGCTCTCGTGGAGCGCAACCCATCTTCCCTGGTCCTCACCGCAGACGTCCTCTCGGCCAGCCGCCCCCTAGAGCCCGGGCACCATATTGACAGCAGCGGGGCTCGTCTGCGCCTGCTTAGTACGCTTGACGAGCTCGTTGAATGCCCGATCGACCATGACCTTGAGGTCCTTGTAGCTGACCACGAAGACGGTCTGCTCGTCGCGACTGACGAGAGTGATCCGGTCGTCTGCCGCGGCGTCGAGCTTGTTCATGCACCGGATCATGTGGCCCAGTTCGAGCACCGGCCGACCGGCCTCGTCAACCTGGTGGAAGACGTAGTCGCGGAAGAGCTTCAATGGATACCGCTCTCCGTGCTCGGACCAGGCAGAGTCGCCCGCGTGCTCACCGCGCTCCGTGATGGCGTTGAGCTTGCACAGGAGCCGGACCATGCGGCCGTTTTCGAGCTCCCGCGAGAGCTCGGACATGAGGCTGTCGTTGGCACGAAGCGCCACGTCCGCGAAATTGACGAGGTGCTGAGAGATGTTGGCCAGGAAGGTGTCAATGTGTTTTGCTTTCTCACCCGGCCTGGGCGGGGATATCAGCCAGGCTACCGCGTCTCTGAGACCCGCCGAGTACTTCATGGAGAGGGTGTCGAGGAGCTGCGGAATGTTGTTGATGTTATGGGGTTGCGTCAGTGTGGCAAGAGAGAGGATCAGTCTGCCAAACTGAATGAGATCGTCTTGTTGGATATCTGTGAGGGGCCGTTGTTGACTGCTCTCGAATTGTACGACATCCAGTATCGATGTTGCCCCCAACCTGATACGGTTCTTATCCGTAATTATGATCTTGGTCATGTCGAGACACCGGGCTGCTAGCTTGGCATGATGGATGGCCCGAAGTGCGTTCGAGAGCTGGCTGATATAACTCCAGAGGACATTCTCTGGCACAACAGTTGGGCCTCTTCCACGTCCGCCTTGCTGAGTAGAGAAATGGTGCTCGTACAGCGTCGTTGCAAGTGGGTGGTAATCATGGCAGAAGATCAGAGAGCTGTCGCCAAACACCCTCGTGGTAAACGCCTCATGGAATGTCACCACGTTGGCATTCAGGACCTTCTTCCACTCGCGAGCAGCATGAATGGCGTGCTCATTGGTCAGACGGAAGCCCTCTAACCGGCGCAAGCAGTAATACTTGCCATCCTTGCTGGAAACTGCTTTATATACCCAGCTAGGGTACCCGAATACGGCTGTGTTCTTTCGATTGCTAATGTCAAGAGGAAACAGCGAATGGTACTTCTCGAGCTGGGGCAATGGAGAGTCTGGAATCGTCAGTTAGCTTGTACTCAGACAGGTGGGTATGAATAGTAACTTGACATACTAGGCATGGTCTGGAGAGTCGCATGTGACTTCTTCTGCAAGTCATCGCGTAGTCGTTCTGACATGAAGAAATCGTGCGTGACACGCTGGTACGGCATGAGGTCTTCCCGATAAGGCCCGATAGGGGCGTAGAGATGATACTGTGGAGGGGCTAGAGCGGACGGAAACTGAGATTGGAAATATGCGGCTCCTTGATTTGGTATGCCGCTATGGTCATTGACCGCATAAGGGTTGAAAGGTACCGGTGGTGCAAGGGCTTGTGTCAGAGGAGCCATGTTGAAGTGATCGAGTGAATATCCGGCCTCCTGTGCCGGAGCATTGGGAGAACCCTAGATACAGCCAACTGTCATTAGCTCAATGTAACAAGACATCACGCACAGTGATGAAGAAGACATACCGTGCTTCCCAGGTCATAGTTCTGGGGCTGAAATTCCCGGATGTTGCTGGGGTTGAATATAGGGGCGTCTACGTTCTGCTGCGAGGTCTGGGACGGGGTATTCCCACCCGGACCGCGTGGAGTGAAGGGAGCAGCACTGGCTGCTTGTGTAGAAAACGTCGACTTCTTGTTCGATTGCAGAGTGGACGGTGTAAACGACGGGGACTCCACGTTCAGGGTCTTTTTGCCAGATCTAAACACAAAACGCACAGTTAGAAACGCCGAGAACGCCAGTTGATAATGTACACCAAAAAAAAAGGGCCTTCTCAGGCCTATAGGCCCGAGGGAGTGTCTCGGGGAAAGTCTGGCCCGAGCCACTCATCGTCATCCTCAAAGCCCATACTCAGTTCCTGCTGGCGGCGCGAAACTAAGACGCGGTAAGGGATCACCGGCGCCTGAATATATAGAGGAAGCCGGCTAGGGCTTCTCTCTAGCCATTCGGCCCGAACCGGCGGAGGAAGGACGAGGCTCTGCGGCCGCTGGCGGTGTATTCCAGGAGGGTACGCGCTGGAATCATGCTGGGTGGAGCCGGCAGGGCCATATTGAGAGCCGGCAGGGATGTACTGGGAGCCGGCAGGGACGTATTGAGAGCCGGCAGGGACATACTGAGAGCCCGCAGGGCCATGGTGGGCTTGGTAATAGTCGGCAGCGCCATAGTGACCATGGTGAGAGCCGCCAGGGCCATAGTGACCCTGGTGAGAGTCGGCAGGGCCATAGCGACCATGGTGAGAGCTGGCAGGAACGTGGTGAGGGCCATGGTGAGAGCTGGGAAGTACATAGCGAGAGCCGGGACCGGAGGGAAGAGAGTTCGCATTGGGCGGAACTTGATAAGAGCCGCGAGCAGGAGGCGGATGCTGAAGGCCGGGAATAAAATGGCTGCCGCCGACGGGAGGCTGGCCAATGCCCATAGTAGCATGGCTGGCGACGGGAGGATGACCGTACGGAGCAGGAGGCGGATGCTGAAGACCGGGAATAAAATGGTTGCCGCCAATGGGAGGCTGGCTAATGCCCATAGCAGCATGGCTGGCGACGGTAGGATGGCCGTAGGTAGCAGGGGTTTGTGAGGCTTGTAGAGGCAGGGCATATCCCGGAGGAACGAAGGCCTGAGCTCTTGGATTTAGAGAAATAGTCTCTGGTTCTGCGACTGGCGATGCATTTCCCATTGTAGACCAAAAACTTTTTGGCGGGTCCGGCTGCGCCGGTGTGGTCTCATCCGAGAGTCCTATATCGACCTTCGGCTTGCTCTGAATGGAATCTTCCGCGGTTGGGGCTTGCTCATCGACATGGTCGACAGTCTGTGTCGTCATGGAGGTATGTGACGGCCCGTGGCTCCGAATCGGGCTGGAAATCTGCGAAGTCTGCGGGCCACGGGTGTTTGATTGGTCTGTGCCTGCCTGAGGAGGTGTACCGGAGACGACGCTAGCATAGGAGACGTTCCTGGTCTGTGTCGTAGTGGAGGTGAGTAATGGTCCCTGACTCTGAACCGGACTGGATCTCTGCGAAGTCTGCGGGCCACGAGTGTCCAATTGGCTTGTCCGTGCCTGAGGTGTACCGGTGACGACGCTGGCATAGGAGACATTCCTGGTCTGTGTCGTCGTGGAGGTATGTGCCGGTCCCTGACTCTGAAGCGGGCTGGAAGTTTTCGAAGTCTGAGGACCACGGGTGTTAAATTGGCTTGTCCGTGCCTGAGGAGGTGTACCGGTGACGACACTGGCATAGGAGACGTTCCTGGTCTGTGTCGTAGTGGAGGCATGTGACGGTCCCTGACTTTGAAGCGGGCTGGAAGCCTGCGGGCCACGGGTGTTAAGTTGACCTGTCCGTGCTTGAGGAGGTGTACCGGCGACGACGCTAGCATAGGAGACGTTCCTAGTATGTGTCGTCGTGGGGGTATGTGACGGTCCCTGACTCTGAAGCGGGTTGGAAGTCTGCACAGTCCGTGTGCCGCGGGTGTTAACTTGGGCTGTCCGTGGCTGAGAAGATGTACCAGTGACTACGTTGGCATATGAGACGCCCCTGCGAATACGGCTTGCCCAAGCTGAAGGCTGTGCCGGAATCTGTGCAGTCGTAGTTGGTTGAGCCCGGCCATGGGAGAGTGAAGGCCAGTCCGAAGACGCGCCCGCGGAGGTCGGAGTATCGACATGTTGGCTGATTGGATTACCATCGTTGATCTGCTCGTCAGAATGTTTTGCAGTCGAGCCCTCCTCGGACGGTTTACCAATACTTGGCTTGTTGGAACTATCACCGAGCTTGACGTTGTTCTCCATTTTGTCGATCAACAGGGTGAACTGGAGGTAAGAGGAAGGATGCGAGGATGATACCCAATGTATGTCGATAGTCTATGCTGGAAGACTTTCAGGCCGTCGACTGACAATATCAACGAGTGGTGGTAAAATGTGACCGTCTTGAAGCCCTACCCGGAGAATGCTGAGGCGGAAACGAGCGTAGAAAGGCGTTTCTGACAAACGCTGCTTATGGGAAATCTACTGAAAGTAGGTGCAGCGAAAGTAATGCTCTCCAGCGTACCTGCAAAAGATATCTTTTGCTATACGAAGATGAAGCAGTCTTGACTGTTTCTGGTGGTGCTGTCGGCCAAAGAGAGGAAGTAACTGTTGTTTTGGCAGAAAGTGATGATGTGGTGGTACTTTTTGCAAAACAAAGTCGAGCAGTTGCTCCAGAGGTAGAGGAGTTTCGTTGCGTCAAAGGTAGAGGAGTTTCGTGGCTCCAAGGTTCCAGGGCTCGGCCATGAGCTTCATGAGGAGGCACAGACCGGATGGCGCCCGCGTACATGGAGTGAGGCCAGCCACGGGGCTTGACTTCCTAGGGAAGGGCCATCCTCAGCCGCCATAGCAACAACCTCACAGACTGATACGTGAGTGGCAGGTGATTTCCTATGATGTCGTCGACGGCACCCCACCCAATGGCACTATAGCCAGACCCTTTCAATCCTGTTCCACTGGTGAGGGACCATGGGTGAATATATCTCCCCCAGTATATGCGATGGTGCATGTTCCGTGGCCGACTTCTGAGATCGGGATTGCCCAAGATAGCACAGCTGTGTCCATGATGAGGTATGAACTCCATGACCCAATCTTCTATGAGGACATGGCTTCTTCTTCAGTCGTGGTTGTTGAGACTTTCCCCTGGAGTCACTCATGCGAGTCATCAATCAACGCTCGACCAAGCTTGAGCTAGGATTCGACTCAGGAACGCTTTTGGTTCAGCATAATGCCCTGCATGCCGTTGACTGCCTGAGAGCTCTGCATACAGCCACAGCCTGAGTTGAGGTGACGACGTTGAAGGCCTGGCGGTATAAGAGGGACACGAAAACGAGTAGATGGCTGGCTTTGAAGGGTCATAAGGTGTCACGGTCGTGTGCTCCCCTGAGATATATCGATATCCTCCCCGGGATCGGACCAAGGTGGCCAGCCCTATCGAACAGAAAGTATCCACACAGTCGTGCAGAATCCAAGATCCGGCAAGGAAGACCAGATGACACCAAGCATCCTCGTGGGAAGGCCGACGTCCAGTCCAGAGTCCGAGGGTCCAGGAGTGTTGTCCAGAATCCGGTTCACTTACCCTTGCACACCATGGCTAATGGCAATTCTCTCACCTACTCACTTCGAAAAGAAAAAGACACGCAAAGCACAAAGATCACTTACTGTGGTTGCTGTTGCTCCTGATTGGAGGTTGGAGGACTATTCCCCTTGTTGCCCTGATCATGGCTGAAGGCACATCCCTGGTCCTTGTATCTGCAATGGCCATATATCAGGATGTTCCTGCATGGCGTGTCCTTGTACGCTGTGTATGCTTCTCCGGATTGCATGAGCATGCGGGCCTGTGTATGTCTCGCCTGTGTCTTTGTCTCTCTGGGAGTAGACTCACGATTCTTGGGCCTCGGCGACCCTGTCTGGCTCACTTGCTGCCGCCGCATCTCGTTCGGGGAGAATTGAGCTGTGGCCATCACGAGAGATCGTATCGGTGGTGTTTATCGATCCGGATGGTTTCAGAGTTTCGGCACGGTGGCGGACTCCGGGGAGAGAGACCCCAAGAGGGGCTCTGAGACGCTTGCTAGATGCAGTTTAGTGAGGTGAGCCAAGGGAGAAAAAGCGAGTAGAGGGAAGAAAAGAGGCTAAGGACGAAAAGATGGCTGAAAGGCCGGAGATACAGAGCGAGGAGGGAAGCAGACTCGCGAATGCAAGGGCAGCAGCGAAGCAATTGGCATTGACCTACAGTACCCTATGACGACGTCACCGTCTAGGAGAAGTTGTCAGGAGGAAGAGGCTTTGTGCTTGACTCCTGCTTCCTCCCATGGTACATTATTTTCTCGGAGACGATCCCAGCCAGGACGATTGCGGAGGTGGCTGCCGAGCAGGACGATCGAATCACAAGACCACGGTAGTCGCGTTGGAAACTCTATGGCCCTTTGTCGATGGCCGGTACGGAAAGAATATAGACCGGTTGGAAGAAGTCGACAGCGGTAAGGGTCGAGATGATATATCCACGCTGGAAGTATCGACAATCAGCTCATCCGGAACGATCGACGCGAGCAATTGGCTTTCCAAGGTGCTTTCTGTACGACACAGAATGAGGTTCGGTAGGAGCAATGTCCCACCAACGCGGCTACCAGCAGGTCAAAAGTCAGCCTTGAGGGCACACGGACCATCTCGCTTACTGTGGATTTCAAAGGCTGCAGGGGGAAAGCCTAACTTTCGAGGCAGTAAGGACGGATTTGCTTAGCGGGAGTAGATGCTTGTTTCACCGCGATAAGGGGCAGTCTATCGGATAGGAGAATATATCTTCTTCATCCTCACTGATATGCATATAAGCATGCTATTTGTCACTTCTGTCATCGGAGTTCCATCCAGGTGTTCACAAAGCTCGAAGCTAAATCGGTGTTGACTCCCGCCACTTAAAACACCACGTTTCCTGTTCTGCAAAAGGAGCTCGTACAGACACTGCTTGTATCACCATCGACGACTTGATCCTCTTTCCCAGTTAGGAAGCGACCATAGTGTACCCCTTGTCGGCAGTGACGTATTGCGTCCTTAGGCGTGACCACGGTGTCGCAAGGCTGAACTACCAGGCCTAGGATCTTGCGGACGCTTTACTCGAGCTACTACATGCATAAATACATTCCTACATGGGCTTCCATACACATCGCTGAACAGCCTTCTGTCCCATCTATATACAATTCTATTGCAAACAGCGAGACCAAAGAGCGAGGCTACTGATCGACGCCTGAGGGGCTGAAGATGGCGGACGTGGCAGCTCCCGAGGTTGATCTCAGCCAGCTTACAGCCAGCCAGCAGGAGGCGCTCCAACAATACACAGACGTAACAAGTCAGGAGGTCTCAGAAGCCATAGCTGTTCTGCAACGGTCACAATGGAATGTCCAGGTATGTCGGAGCACTCGGGGAGTCGTGAGCTCGTATGCATTCTCCTAACTCATGCCACTTCCAGATAGCCATCACCAAGTTCTTTGACGGCGAAGGGCAAGACCCGGTAGCTGAGGCGTTAGCGGCACACAATGGCGGGCAGCCAGGCCCTGGCGCACGGTTCGACACACTCTTAGAGGAGGGACCTTTAGGGGTACCATTCGACGGCATACTGGACCCTTACAATCACGAGCCACGCACGAGGAGGGTGCCGAGAACACCTTTAGCTCCACGAGTTGTCCCTCAACAACCGACGACATACCGACCGCCTTTCCTCCTATCAATCCTCTTTGCACCTTTCAGGGCCGGCTACGGACTTCTCACCCTACTCTTCCGCTCAGTATCCTATATCTTGTCGTTTCTGCCTCGGCAGTTCCAAGTTAGGTCAATGGGGCACTCGATCAGCGCTGGCTTGAAGAATACCAACGGAAGGCGGATGTTGATGCCGAAGGACACGGCAGCGCGGTTCAAGCGCGAGTTCGACGAGCAATACGGCGAGAACAGCCTGACGTGGTTTGACGGAGGCCACGCGCAGGCTCTCGATGCTGCCAAGAAAGATGTCAAGTTTCTGCTCATCATCCTGTTATCCCCCGAGCACGACGATACCGATACATTTGTGAAGGGGACATTACTTTCTCAGGACGTCGTCGACTTCATCAACGACCCGTCCAACAACATCATTCTGTGGGGAGGCAACGTCATGGATTCGGAAGCATACCAGGTGTCCCTCGAGTACAACTGCACCAAGTTCCCGTGTTCGGTGCTCGCCTGTCTGACTCCGAAAGAGGGCACCACGCGGATGGGCATAATCAAGCGGGTGGCGGGGCCGATGACACCAAGTAGGTACCTGGCCAGCCTCAACTCCGCCATGGACAAGTACAAGCCCGACCTGGAAGGCGTGCGGGCCGAGCGGGTAGCGAACGACTTTGCGCGTAACCTCCGGGCGGAGCAGGACGCGGCATATGAGCGGTCGCTAGCGACGGACAGGGAACGCGCGAGGCAGCGGAGGGAGGCCGAAGAGGCGGCCGCGGCTGAGGAGAGGCGCATCCGGGAGGAGGCCGAGGCGGCGGAGCGGCTTGAGCAGAAGCGCCAGCAGTGGCGGAAGTGGAGGGCGACGACTATCGCGCCCGAACCCGAAGCGGGAGTCAAGGATGCGGTCCGCTTGGCGCTCAACATGCCGGAAGGGTTCGGTGGGGGGAGGGTCATTCGTAGGTTTGGCAAGGAGACGACGTTGGAGGAGCTCTACGCGTTTGTCGAGTGCTATCCCCTTCTCAGTGCCGGTGCTACGAGTGGCGACGACGGAGAGGAGGTAGAGCAGCCTGAGGACTACACGCACAAGTATGACTTCCGCATTGCTTTGGTCATGCCCAGGGAGACGCTCTATCCGGACTCGGCGGTCACGGTTGCGGAGAAGGTTGGCCGGGGCGGGAATCTGATAGTGGAGGACATCCCGCATTACGAGTCTGACGAGGAATGAACGAGGTTGTGGTTTACTTTAATGGTGTAAGCAGTCAGGGTGCTCTAGACTCTGGGTCTGATGTTTTCATGTACAACATATTTACGCATATAGATGGCGGTACTAAGTGATTTGCAGAACTGACTATGCGTCCCATTCCACCTACCTGACTTCTATGATGCCACGACACCTACCAAACATCAGGTGTCACTTGGACAGTGTTGCGTAAGCTAAGAGACGCCATTGACGTATGGCAAAGAAGCTTGCGTAGGGGTTCGAGGCGGAGCATCAGGGAGCTTGTCACCAGCACCCCGACGACGTATGACGAAGCTCTTCTACTCCGCACTTCCAGATTATTAATGATTATCTCGGAGTCAAGACCTAAGTTCAGCGATGATCACCTTCCCCTGGAAACAGGCAGCCAGTTCCACGGATGGAGCCTAAAGACGGCCCTCGTCCGGTACACTCCTCTGGACTGGTCTAGTTGCCGATCTCATGAGAAGCTTTGCGTGCGGCAAGATGCTAAATCTATATCCATGCATGACTATCTAAAGATCATGTGGCAGAAGTATCCAATACCAGGACTACGCAAAGCATCTGGACAAGACGAAGCAGGGCTTGGTGACTGAGAAAATGGCCAAATATTGCCCGGCCCTCACCTACCTAGCCCTCTCCCGGTACGTCATGACCTATCTCACAGGGCTCTTCGCGCTTGGGACCGTTCCTTCCGCGTGGACAACGGAAAGTACGCCTTCCGAAGGACGAGATCGTACACGTTAACTGGCTTTCGGGTCCGCCCGTGGTTGTAGCGAATAGTCTCAATAACGAGGCAGCTATAGCGGTACGTACCATACTGCAGAGTCTCAGGGCACAGAAGTCGGCAATGATACGACAGATTTTGCCCGAATAGACATCAAGATATATTGTTCCAGCCGTGGTGTCCAGGACTACCCAGCTCACGGGTTCAATGGATGCGATTCCACCCATCCTATCTTGGGTGCAAGAGCCGCTGCTTGGACGGATGCGAGGCAGTCTCCGGCAGACATCCCTGCCTGCGTTATGATGCGGGTGGACGTCTGTCACCGTCGAGATGCCATCTATCCCGAGTCGCAGTCCTGCTAAACTGGGGACGTTGGCTGGGGATGCCATCGAGGCCGTTGCCTTTGACGGTAAACCGATCTCGACCACCAGCCAGCGGTATACTGGAGAGAAGACGCCAACAGCCCAGACATTCGATTTACAGCGCTCCGTCTGGCATGCTCGGTCTTTGTATAAAATCGTCCTGAGATGGGAGCATGTCTATGGCGGGGAGGGCAGGTACTATGGGGTAGACCTGATAGGGTCCTGTCCCCACCAAATGCATAGCGCCACCAACCACAGCGGCACGTCCCTAGCGCCGACCCTGGGCGACAAGGGGACAAACCATCTGCATGAGATTCCTCACCCTGTCTCTCGACAGCTTTTTCAAGACAGTTTTTACATGTGTCGTGCCGAGGATTGCCTCTTCCAACTGACCAGAGAATGTAAACAAATCAAAAATCAAAAGTAAACAAATAAGTAAATAAAAAAATATGCTGAAATCTAGCGAACGGCCCTGGCCTATACTTATCGCTGCTGGATTCATACGATGACACAGTATGATGCGAAGCCTTTTCGTGCACCACTCTTGACCTGGCATATCTGAGGAGGTGGTATTACTGCCATTCCATTTACATTCGCATCCCACTCGCAGAGAGTGCCGGGCATCATCCCATCTATTCACTATCTTTCAATGTCTGACGAATGAGGCCATTGGTATCCATCAGTTGGCATATCTGTGGGCCTCTAGCTGCCTAGATTTAGTAAATGACTGTTGATCTGATTATTTGAAAGTATCCCAGTACAGTACGTCTCAGCGGTCCCTTGCGGATGATTCGAGACAGTTTGAGGCTTCCTTCTTAGTTTCCCTATTGGAGAATTGCGGCAACGTCTCTCCGTTCGTCCTCCTTTGTATCCCGGGTACTGACCTCGCGCTTACGTTCTTGCCTCACTGGGCTGATCTCCTGAGGGAAAGCTGTGACTGTCATAAGCAGCAGGCACGCCTTCCATGACGTCCGTGTCGTTGCTTCCTCATTCTCTAAGTATAGGTACCTAGCTAGACGGTCAACGTCCTACAGCGTTCCTTTGATCGCGAACATGGACATGGAATATCACCGGACCTTGGCGACCCATGCAATATGAGACATGCTGTGATCAAGACCTCCGTGCCTACATGAACGCAGTACAGGGACTCTTGAAATATGCGCATGGCCCAGGTTAGAACCAGTCAAATTTTCTTTGTTTGAGGTCCTTCATAGCTTCCTCGAAGTTGCCGTGCTCCGGGAACGACGGACGCAGCTGCAGTGTGTGAGTGAGACCCTTCGGAGTTACTACTAGATACTTACTGCATACGTAGTACCGTGTTAGTACCAATGTGCGGGGTTAACGGTGGACACAGTACGTAGTACAGGCACTAAATGCTAGGCTGAGCCACCTGTGGCTACGAATCCAGGGTACTTAGGGTCTTGGCAAGGGGCTTGGCTACAAGTGGATGGAGGCAATCCAATGTGAATCGAGGTAACATTAAGGTAGCCTTGAACCCCCCTGGGCGAACCAACGCACCTGGGAGGCGCGGGCACTTCTCCAGGTTCCCGTTTAAACCTCAGACAAAACTTCATGTTGTTTCAAAAACACTGTCATACCTAACCGTCGCCTACCTAACCAGCATCAACCTCCTATCCTCAACAATACCGAACCTCGCGGTGTGAGCACCACCGCCCCGCCCGTCCGATGAAGACGATGAAGGGCCTCAGCATGAACAAGATGCTTGGCAGCATCAAGCGAAAGCCGACAATCCGTACGTGCAGCTATGCCCACGCGTCTATGCCTAGTGTTCTCTTTTTAACATCTTGGAATCCAGGAGACTCCCAAAACGGTTCTACCGCAGATGCCAGCTCAATAGACCCTTCAGCCCCTGGTGAGACACCAGAGACGATTGTTACTCGCTGCGTGGTAAGGCTGGCCGGGCCATCCGATCCCCTCAACACCGACCCATCGACAAGGCTGACCACTGTTTCTGGATAATAGAAAGCGTTCTGCGAGTCTGGCAGAGGAAATGCTAGCGTGAGTCCGAGTCTTTCGACGGCAGCTGTGGTCTAATTCAGGCTACTGTGCACGAAATGCGCCCCAACTAAAGCTAACTGATCCGCGACAGGGCGACGAAGTCACCTTCCTCCCCCCTATCGTCGATGCCGCCGAGTCCTCTCCGGCCGCCGCTGCAGAAGCTGCGCGTCTCATCCGCAAATACTTCAACCGCGACTATTGGACCAAGCCTTCATACCAATATAACAGCATCATGCTGCTGCGGATTCTAGCCGACAACCCAGGCCCGACATTTACGCGAAACGTCGACAAGAAGTTTGTCGACGCGACAAAGGAACTGCTACGCGGTGGCCGCGACCCCAGTGTGCGCCAGATTCTTATGGAGACGCTGGATACATTCGAGACGCAGAAGATGTACGACGAGGGGCTAACCAACATCATCGAGATGTGGAAGAAGGAGAAGGAGAAGGCCTACAAGGCGTACGGGGTGAGTCGCCTCCGCTCTACATCTCAGAGGTCAACACCATGCTGACTGACAGTCTAGGGACGCCCGGCGCCACCTTCCGCAGCCCAAACCCCCAACGCAAATGCACCCTTCCATGATCCGCACTCGCAGAACTACTTCTCGCGCAGCCACAGCAGCAAGCGGCTACCAGACCCCGTCGAGCTCGCTAACCGGTTAGAAGAAGCGCGCACATCAGCAAAGCTCCTAGAGCAAGTCGTAGCCTGCACACCTCCGGCCGAGATCCTCTCCAACGACCTGATAAAAGAGTTCGCCGACCGCTGCCTGAGCGCCTCGCGCAGTCTGCAGGGGTACATGACGTCCACCGACCCAGCTCCAGATAACGAGACTATGGAGAGCATGATCGACACAAACGAGCAGGTGCAGGCCGCGCTCAGCCAGCACCAGCGCGCAGTGCTCAACGCAAGGAAACACCTTGGCCTGGGCGAGCGGTCCAACAACCACACACCATCCAACGACGCAATGTACGAAGGCGGACCACCCGGACCGCCATCCACCTGGCAGAATCCGAACGGGGCAGCCTCGTCCTCCCGTCCGAACCTCATCTCCACGACGCCGCCGACGACACAAACCCGACTGCCCTCCCCGCCGTCAGGCAAGGGCAAAGGCCCAGCCGGCTGGGAGCCCTCACCGCCAGCCGGCCCATCACGGTCTGCGAACGGGACCCCTCCCGGCCCGCCCCCGTCCCACGGCTACGGCAGCGACCACCGCAGCGACGACAACGAGGACCCCTTCCGAGACCCGACCCCGGATCCTCCGCGCGGCGGCCACAGCGGCAGCAGCAGTAGCGGATGGAGACCCAGCGGCAACACCGACGCGTCAAATCAGCCTCCCAGACTGGCGGTCGACTCCTTCCATCCCGGCTTCGGGACCACTCCCAGCTACGTGGGCAGGCAGGACAGCGCCATGGACAACGTGCACATGCACGGGGCGTCCGGGGCGGCGGACGTGGTCTCGCCCGTGAGCGGAGGGACGAATACGCTGCCTTCGGCGGGGGTAGGGGTGTCGTCGCTGGCTCGGCCGGCGGGGAGGTATAATGGTGATGATGAGGATGATGATCGGTATGACGCTACGCCGAAGAAGGACGGACACGTCTTTCGGTATTGAGGTGTGAGTGAGCTCGTTTGAGCTGCTGTTGAGGACTGGTCGGAGGCATTGGACCTCTCTTGTGTTTGTTTTCCCTGTGATATCCTTACCTTGTCGGTGGTTTTCTGGCCGCCTGTATGTAGCGGCGGCGGCGAGTACCTATATCGTTTTCATGCGAAGATACCGGATGCATGGCCTGTTTCCTCCTTTTCACGTAATACACATATCGTATTCTCATCTAAACGACAATTGTTGAGTCAGTCCTTCCGAGTGGTGTCGGTACGAGAGCGAGCGTTCTTACTAAGATTGCTGCGGCTATGTCAAGGTCTAGAAGCATTACCTTTCCAGTTACGAGTTGCCCGATAGAGAAAGACGCGTGGATTCATTGGACAAGTTGAGGCGAGGCAAGACTGGCTGACATGAGCACGCTGGAACATTGGTCGGGTAAGCTCACGCGACCCATTCGTCGTAAGAACTTAAGATAGAAGGAGCACCTGTAGTAAAGGGACCCGCGGGCTTTGGACATCACGAATCCGGAAGAAGGAGCGCTTGCGATTGGATCCGCTCTTGCCTGTGCTTAGTGTGCAAGGAAGGTACCATGGATAGTAAAGTTTAGTGCGAGCTACCTCAGCTCTACTGGAGGTGCAGTGCACCTGCCGTTTCAACAAAACAACAACCGACAAGCCACGGCGCAATCAAAGGGCCAATTTCCAGGGCTTTATCAAATTCCAGGTGGCATGCATAGGCTCCCTTCAATCATCATGACGGAACCTAACGCCTCTTGATTTGCGCTCCGAAGGGTGTCGGTCTCTCCCGCCATAAGGGTAGGCATTCTGGTACGCCCGCAATGCCTTGAGAGGTTATTGCTTACCAAAGCAAGTGTTACCTCTTTGGGCGAAGCTTGCGAAACGGCATCTTTCACTCTCACTTCTTTTGATCTACCTATCCACAAACTCGCGCGAATAGCGTGTCCATGCTCCATTCTGTTACTTATTCTTTACTTCTGCACTATCCTTCCGTCACCTCGCTTGCAAACCCGCGGGTGGACGGCTGGTAGTCTATTCAAGGGCTGTACCCTCAAACAATGGCAGTTCTTGGCCAAAGGATCGGACCGCACGTCTTCGCTCGATGGCAGAATGTGCACCTCTTTGGACATGATGGAGCCGCATCTACCTCCGTACCAATGATGGGCTGGCGGCATAGCAGCACCAATGCGCGTGTCATAGGACTATTTGAGCTCATTATCTCCTGTTACTGATGAAGGATGAGACAGCCGTATATACTATATGCTGTCCTCAGGCCAAGAAGCACTCTTCCTTTCCGTCTTTCCCTCCAAGCCACCAGGTTGTCCCCTCTAGCTGTCTTATCTCTTTCCTAGCCGGAACTCTGTCAGAGATCATCTCAGTGATATCTCATAATATCTGATTATATCATCATCTCACGTCTGACTGGGATATTTCTTTTAACGGTTCAGCTTATACTCAAATTGACTCCCGTGGTTCTTTTACGAGAAGCTGCTTACGGACTAGTCTGTCGTATAATACATCTACGCTTCAAGGACCCCTTTGTGGCAACGACGAAGATGCAAGACCCCATTGCTATTATATCTCGGGCACACTGGCCTGACTCTGCCGTAAAGCATTCCGGTAGATTGCCACCAGTGCAACGGCATCTGTTCGCGAAGATGTCAGCCACACAAACGCAAGAGTACTCTGGTGCCGTCACTTCCTCCTATCTGATGGAAGGTACATTCTTCTCTACATCGACTGCAAGGAGACCTTGGCCGTCTCTGGTCGACCTTAGCACCGAGCTCGTCATGATCATAATCGAGCAGGTACGTTGTCTTGGCAAGCTGCAGAGGTTGTCCCACGATACTAACACTAAGAGCAAATAGTTGCTGGAAATCGACCAGAGAACGGCGGCCAACACACGTCTGGCCTGTAGGAGGTTCAATGACATTGCAACTCCACTCCTCTATCGCACCGTTGCACTCAACGGTAGATTGGTGTGCAGAGAGGCTGAAACACGTTACCCTCAAGTCCTGGAGAACATATCCAGGTATACGACTCATCTGATCATTCCGAGCAACCTTGACCCATATTGGGCAAGAAGGATCCTGGACAGGACGAAGGCTCTGAAACAGATCACGTAAGTACTCTTTACTCCGTTCACTAACTGCCCGGCTCTGACCATGACGGGATGATAGATGGCGTTATGTCCAGATCAACCAGTGGGAGAAGTGGTCGTGGAGGCCATGCCACGTGCTTGACATGGAACTTGTACGGCAGAACCGCCTGAAAGTATCTGTCGAGGACCTGCCTCTCGATATCTGCGGCGGTGACCTTCAAAAGCTTTACATACAGTGCATACCGCCAGACTTGTTAGTGTCACTGAAACTTGGGGTTCCCTCGCCGGCGCTCTCGACCCAGCTCCAGGCACTCAAAGAGCTGCTTGTGCAAGCCCAAAACCTCGAGACCCTCCACTATCAGGACCGAGGGCAAGGCACGCACTTCACCTTCGAAGGCACAGAGCGTCTGCCGGCCTTTAAGGAGCTCCGCCTCGATTCGTACGACTGGATTCACGATAACAGGGAAGTGGAAGACCACTGGGACTTCTCCCAGCTCCAGTCTCTTGAGCTTGTCTCGATGCCAACCCACCCCTTTCTTACCTCGGTGCCATTCTCAGACCTGGCGAATCTCCGGAGCCTCCACGTAGAGGACTTCAGCCTGCACCACTCATACCGCCGCGAGGAAGCGACCACCCTACTCCACTCCCTGATCAAGGACCACATCTGCGCCTTGACGACGCTGGACCTCAGAGTAAACACGTCGCTTTTTCCAATCGACGCGATCCTCCAGCACTCGAAATCCCTTGAAGTCCTCCGTCTCCGCGACCACACAGGCTTCAGCGACGAAATCGTCCGCTGCCCAACCCTATCGGTAGAAGACCTTGCCGTCCTCTCAACCTCCCTCCGACACTTGCACACCCTCGAGATAGACATGGACACGCACCTGATCTCGACCAACCTCTTCCTCCGCTCCCTCTGCGCCTTCCCCAAGCTGCACACCCTGACGCTGCACGTGCACACGCTCGTCGACCCGCACCAGCACCACCTCAACAACCCGACGGCCCCAGATACCCCCGACCGCGACCGCGAGTTCGCGTACCGGATCTTCGCGTTCCTCGCGCAGGCCAGGCGGGCCGGGACGGCCACGCCGTGGAAGTCGGTCACGCTCAACGTCGGCGGCTGGCAGCGGAGCATGGTAAGGCGGCTGGGCGAGGCGTGGAGGGCGCTGAACAGGAAGGGGGTCTTTGCCGAGCGGTGCTTTGTGCTCAAGAGGGTTGCTGGCGGGGAGTATCGCAGCGGGGAGGAGTATGGCGGGGGGTTGTTCCTGGGAGGGTTCGGAGAGGGAGGGGGAGGGGATGTTGATGTGCTGCTCGATGATAGTTGGTGGAATTACTGATGAGATCTACTGATCTGATAGAGAGCTGAGATTGGACAGGGTGTTAGGATTAGATGTAGGATGTCGTACTTGTTGTGTAACACACCACTGCATTCTTGATCTACAAGCCACAGTTAGCCACTGACTTGTACTGCGGAAGATGCCGCGCCTCTCCCGGGTCATCATGGTCGCTTGGATATACTGTACTCCTGGACTAAGATACCTCTGGTTCAACGATGACCCATACTGACTGCCCTCACATGTGTGTTCTAACCTCAATCATCCTGCACTCCAGTCAACTACTGCCATCATAAAAGTCCTCTAAATTCAATCCATCTTGCTCTGCTTAAAAGTTCGCCACCGTAGACTTGTTATACCGTACCAGATAATCCCAGGACCCTTCCACGAACTTGCGCGTAACGCCGATGGCGAAAGAATACAAGCTCTGAAAGATCAGCTCAGTCACAGTTGTCCTGCTTACTGCTACGTCAGGATATTAACCTAGCAGTCTGAATAGGAATCTAACGTCACGCATATCATTGTCTCATGTGATCTGGGAAAAGCAAAAAAAGCATCACGCATAAAAAACGTGCACAACGCGTGACAAGGGGCATCGCGGGCTTGGCGTTTTTCGGCTCGTTCCGCCTACCCTTTTCCCTTCTGCCTATCGGGAGCTTTTTTCTCGTTATGTTGTGCAGCATGATCTGGCGGGGGTGGTTTGTGCTACGTGCGAACGGTCTCGGTGGGTCCGAATGACGTCGCTGGTTTCTACTACAGAACATAAAATGAAATGGAGGTCTGTGTTACGAGGTCATGGGGTAGTGTGCTTACTGTAGTGCCTTCCTTACTCATTGTCGTATGTTACGTGGATCGGATTTTTAGGGAAGGAGGTATCATGGAATTGTAGCACAGCCGGAAATCTGAATACATGATGGCACTGAAGAAAATCGTTGGCCTGAAATAAGCAGGGTTAGACTGAAATCAAAGCCTCTGAAAGGTCTTGTGTTTATCAGATTTGGAAGGACGGCATGCGAAGTAGTCTTCATTACCCCATGTTCTAGTGCTGAAGGCGTAGGTTTAACCGCCTCGCTTCCGCTTCTCCTTCATGTGGAACCGGGCCCGCTGGGTGCGTATACTCCTGCGAATGAGGTATGCACTGCGATGAGGATAGCTTTGGTTCGGGATCGATAACGAGAGAGGTCTTGCGGTTGGAGCTGTATAAGAGGCTATTGCTTACTCTAATCCACACCATGTAGCGTCGTGTGGGGTGTAGATGCATCTTGAGATCGCCACGCAGATGGAACAAACCGGCTTAGAGAACAATTACTGTTACTAAACAGGTTGCGCGGGAATGGAAATCTCGGAGCATCCCGTCCATGAGGATCGATCGATCACTGACTGGAGAAGACGATACACAGTGCTTAAGGTAGTCTGATGTTCCTCATCTCTGATGTTTCCAATTTCTGTCTCCTCTCAGTGGCTTCGTCGTGTTAGCAGTGATCACACGGTGAATAGAGGAAGAATACACGTGAGGAGCGATTGTACAGCCAGGCATAGCCAGGCAAACATCCTTGCTTCGAGAGCACCTACCACAAGCACATGTATCAAAGGCTCTCGCAGATCATCACATCAAATATGGCCCGATCGCACAGTGGTCAACGATAGCAGGACCCAGTCCATGACCAACGTGAACCACGAGTGACCACAAGCGCAAAATGGAGCGGTCCTACCCGACAGTGCAAAGTCTACTACATGCACTGCTGCCTGCTATCCGCAAAGGTACGTACTTTTTCTCGTCTTTTCGGCGGAACACTTGGACGAAGCTGGAAGTCGCGAGTACGAGATAGACTCCTGGCCCGGCCCGAATCTACACGCGGCAGGTCAAGGCCAGGCAACTCCGCAAGCGGGACGCCAACATATTTGCAAGTCACATGTACATTCGTCTTGGCTATCGAATTACAGAAAGAATAATCGAGCGGTCTTTTATTGCGAAAAGAGTCTTGTCCCCTCAACCGCCCAGTGAAAGGCGGTTCGGCAAACTGTCTAGCCCAAGCGCTACCAACCCCCCGTCCATTCCTTGCGATACGCACTTAACAGAAAGGAGGAGTAAAACATGGGGAAAACGATCCATCTGCGCCGACCAAGCGTATGAATCCAGCCTAGGAAAACAAGGTTCGTTCAAGAAAGAAAAGAGTGAAACAAGAAAAAGAAGTAAAAAACGCCGCTTGCCGTGAGGCAGTTCTCTTTTTCCCGTAATATGTGTAGCGACAAACTAATTTTGTCTTTTCGACCCTTCCCCCTTCGTCGTCCTGCGGTTTGGGCGCTCCAGATTTTTTGAAGCCCGGGTTATCGTCGATTCCAGACCAGACGACCACATAGGGCCCAAGATGGCTCACGGCCGCTTGGAGACACACACGATTGGAATGTCTCCGAACTAGTGATTAAACAAAAGCAATTTTGGCGACTGGAGAGAGCCGAGTGGAAAAATGAAAAAGAGCGGTTGGCCGATATACGTCACCAGAGGACGTTTCGGAGCTGACTGACTAGCAGGAACCAAATCACCAGGATCTTTCTTGACTTGTATTTCTATGAGCGCCGGTTGAGCTTGCCGAGCATGCTACCGTCGATATCGCTACCGCCCCCTCGGAACGGCATCGACGGAGGAGGCCCCTGAACCAGGTTTCCCAGGCTCATGATGCTGCTCGAGGTCGCTCCGTCTGCGCCGGCAGTGGGGCTCTTAGGACCGGGTGCCGGCAGACTGTTTCCTGTCGAGGAGGGGCCGCCATTGGAGGCTTGACCGCCGGGTGAGCGGTTGCTATTGCTGGCCGTGTGGTTGGCCGATTGTGGCGGTGCCAGACTATGTGAGCCGGCAGCCGAAGGAGGGAAGCTGGTCGACGTGGGCGAGTGGATACCCGTTGACATGGTGGATGTCGTCGGGGAGTGGCCAGGGCTGTTTCTGCGGGGTGTAGGAGTTCTGTCGGCCTCGAAGCTCCGCGTGCTGTGCTGGTAATGGTACATGGGCGGTGTATTGCTGTCGGCTGACACCGGTGACCGCCGTCTCGAGTCATAATTCTGGTGATACGCGTCTGGAGCAAGCGGAGGAGGCAGGCGTGCGTTCCGATCTTCCTCGTCAGACTCCCGGGCCCGGCGTCTACCAGGCTGAGCGTTATCGCCCTGAGGCGCATATTGCCCGGTCGGTGAGGCTAGAAGGGGCGGCCCTTGCTGCTGCTGCTGTTGCGGCTGCTGCTGATAGGGTGGAGGAGGAGGGTAGCCGTTCTGGCTTTGACCCGGACCAGCTGGCGGCAGAGGCTGCCCGTAAGCCCCGAACAGCTGGGTTCCAGGAGGCACACCGCCAGGAATGGCTGACACAGGAATGAAAGCCTGGGAGACGCCAGATGAGACAGGTTGGAAGATGCAGTCTATCTTCAGCTTATCGCAGTTTGTGCACTTTCCGTTTGTAGTGTTCTGATAGCCACTGCACCGAATCTAAGTTGCACTTTGTCAGCACGCAGGGCTCATGTGCCGAGGTCATGATACGGCTTACCTTGCGCTTTCTACAGTACCGGCAAGCAATCGAGGTCCTCTGTCTCGGAGCGATTTGCTGCTGCTGTACATGCGGCTGCTGCGGATGGCCTCCATGAAGATACTCCCCAAAGGGGGAGGTTTGGGGATATCCAGGATAGGGGCCATACCCATTTGGCGGAGGAGCTGGGTAGGACGGCGGCCGATGCTGCATCGCGTAATAGTCGGCATAGGGCCCCGGAGGGCCGCCGGGAGGAGGCGGTCCGTGAGGTCCACCAGGGGGAGGCCCGTGGTACTGGGCATACGGCGCACCATGCGCCGGAGGACCAGGCGGTGGGGGACCATGGCCGTTGGCAGCCGTAGGCGACGGAGCGTAGCCATTTGGTGCCAGTCTCGGGTCGACTGGCGGTGGATTACCCGGGCCAGAGGGCGGTGGTCCATAAGACTGCTGATAGATGCCGTGAATAGGCGGAAGGGTCACATTTGGCTGAGCCATGGGGGGCAGCTGGAACGATGGTGGCGGAGGTCTCCGGTCGTCCCACTCGTTAGACTGAGGAGGGTATGGGTAGGAAGCAGAGGCTGCCCGTGGCGAGTGAGGACGCGAGTCCCTTTGGTCTCTGTTGTCCGGGGAGGATGTTGCTGGTAATGGTTGCCGCGATGGTCCTGATGCAGGTGGAGGTGGAAGTGATCTCCCGCCGTTACTCCGTTCGGCCATAGATGTCAATGCTCAGAGGATTGAGTTAGACGGTGAACCGACTATAAGATAAACACTGTTCCGTGAGGTCTTAGTGTTATTCGCGAATCTTGCAGGCAGTGCGTGGCATAGGAAAGCAGTTCCAGAGTGTCCGTGGCACTTTGCTCGCAGATATGACAGGAAGAAGACAGCGGATCCCAAGGAACTAAGAGCCTTTTGTCGCCTTCAAAAACAGGAGAGGGATGGTTGGAGAGTCAAGACCAAGACTACTGCGATCCGCCCGCGGTGCGACTGGTCGCTTCTAGATGATGTGGAATGGGATTGAGTTACTCTGACACCGCTCCCGGTGCGGCCCTGGCCGAAAATGAATCGACAACCTCAGTCACTGGAATGGCAGGGCCGTTTTCAGATGAAGCACTCTGAGATCGACAGTGTCTCAAAAGCTCCCGTATATTAATGACGGATGCCGAAGCGACAGCAAAAAACTTTTTGAGAGAGGAAGAGAAACCAGTCTGTCCCAAGAACGGTTGGTTGTGTGTTGTTGAAGACGGGAAATGTGCGAGAGAGACTCGACAGAACTCGTCAGAGAGGGTTAATGGACGGGAGTCCCCACAACCAAGAAGGGAAGGGCGACGGCAGGGCGGGTTGATAGGTAATGATGCAGCGGCAGCGCGGTTTGTGCCACAACGAAGACGGAGCCCTTTTAAAATTTCCCCCTCTGCCTGTTCCGGACGGGTATTCCCTTCCTTTTTGTAGTGCACCCTGGGTTCCAGTTTATTTAGCAGCGGGTTGGGGCAAACATGGGCTGAGGAGGATGTGGAAGGGGGGCGTGTGGACTGGGAACGGGGGATGGGGCCAAGCTAGCAATGGCGCACACACTCGGGCTCTAGGGTACCTTGTCTTCGGTTCTCGACAGGGGCAGGGATGTTACTGCGTGTCGATAGTGGACACTTGGGCCGGGGTGGTGTGGTGGTGGTAGTGGTGGTGGTGGTGATGGAATGATGGAGAGAGACAAAGACCGAATCCAGATGCCGAAAAAGGACACCAAATCGGGAACAGTGAGAATGGGTAGCATGCCTCAGATCAGTCACATCAGTCGAGGCAACTTTCCGCATTCGAGACTGATGCCTGGAGGATGAGTAGCGGGATCGCCAAAGGTGACAGATGGGATGAAACGGTTCAAGGGAAGTATTTTCTGCGGCAACAGCACAGGATATAACGCCGTATCGGCATCCCGAAATTCTCGGCTGCATGAGCGAGTTGACCCCATGGAGAGAGAGGACGGGATGTTTGCGTTCCCCAGTCCTTCGCAGGAGTCTCACACCCTCTCCCGCGACAAGTGTAAACTAAGGTACCACAAGTGAGGAGTATCTTGACGTTTGCCAGATGCAGAGCTGCGGGTGAATGTGATAGTGCTGTCCTCGGTCGGACTCGACTGCTCTGGGACCGAAGGGTGTTGGGGATTGTATAGACGGTTTGTGTAACACGAACAACTAAACTCTGCATCTCCTCACACTCACTCACCTGCGGGTTGTGCCGTTCTGGGAGGTTTATGCTCAGCCAGGTTACACAGGAATCCGTTGCAGAAGTCTGAAAGGCTCGGGTTCGGTGTCGTTCTTGCTCAGCGGTGATGATTGATGGTAAGCGGCCACCGGTTAGGAGGATGATGGTCGAATCGGCAACGCGGCGCTGACTGGCTGACTGCTCTGGGGAAGTCCTGGCTAGTGAGAGCGGTGACGATGAGTCAAGGAGGTATGATATCCGGGTGAAACATCCAATTGAGGTCGAAGAAACGAATGACACTTGTTGGCAATCCAAACCTTAAGATGTGATGGAACTTTGTGTTTTTCGGTTGTGTGCGGGTACTTTTTCGCAGTTGGACAGTAAAGTGAAGGTACGTACTTCTACCACAGTACGCATTCAGATCTACTGCATACAGTGAGTGGGTACGTACCCCGTGCACGGTCCGCACAGTGCTCGTTTCTCTCGGCTTTGGTGGGATCATCACGCAAGTGCTTACCTCTTAGCGTGAGTGACAAGGACCGAGAGCATGGCTGTGCAAGGGCATCTCAAAGGGCACCAGAGTGAAAAGCGAGCTAGTGGGCCGCGCCTAATGCTCTCCAAACTTTCCAGTAAAAACCCACTGGAGCGGCAACGCTTGCGGCGGTCGCAGAACCGGCCGCAGTTTTCCCTCGATTTTGACGCAAACGACCAGAAATGTGGCTGACCTGGATTCGTCCAGTCACTCTTTTGGTTTCTGTTTGATTCACGACTTTGATTTGAATGCATTTCAAAGCCGCAACTCTACTAAGGTATGTAAAGTGCCAAGTTCATGATACTTTCACTACAAGAGGACCAATGGATGCTGCTATTCTCTGTGCTGGCAAGACCTTTGAAGGTTTGGGTTCGAAACCTACAGCAATACGCGAGACATGCACCTGGACTGTATGAATACCATACCACTGTGTGTCACCAGTGCCTCTCTGACGGGCGTTTGTGACTTGCATACTGCAGGATTCGGCGCCGACGGCGTATTTTTGTACGACGCTGTCACAACACCGTTTTAGCCACTTCACAGAAAGGAACGTCATTCCTCAGCTGTCACAGATAAGCAGCAGAGTCACGCGCTCGCCTGGACCGCTTCCCTAACAAGGGCAGTTTCTTCCGGCACACAGTAAACAAGTTAAAGTCAATCCCAGAAACCTACGAGCCAGTGGCTTCTCCGATGTCGCGAAGCATAAACAAGTGATTCATGGTCAGTAGGGAAACGACGGGACCAATTGTGCGACCTAACCGTACTCTCGATACGGTGCCAAGAGATATACGCCGACGGTCTACTAGCTGTGATGTGCCAGAACGTCGCCTATCACAGTAGATCGGCCACTGATGGTGACTTGTGGAAGAGCCAGCATTGCATCTCAGTCACAAGGTTCATCCAGAGCAGCAATTTTCCTGCTCGGTTCTAAATCCAGGAAGATCGACTAACTGTGCTAAGTCTTAGTTGGCCCTAGACTAGGCGCGCATCACACCGCCGTTTGCGGACTCGCTGGGTCATCATGTACTGCGACCCCCATCAGGGCATTCTTCCGCTGCACGAAAGGAAAGCGCGGATGCACGCGATCCTCCGTAAATGAACGCACCGACATTGTCCAGCAAAGACGACGTTCTGAAAACAGAATTGTCACAGATCACGCCAGGGTTCAGCTGCGCAGGGCTAGCAAGAGACGGGATGGAATGCGAATGATCGAGGTATTCATTGTACCTCGACAGTTCGAAACGAGTGGTGGTCTCGAGTCCGAGATGGATCGGGTGCAGATTTCGCGACGCTGCCGTCTTGGATACAGGTGGTCATGCAGGAATCCGCATACCGCAGGACCTGTTATTTACCCTGATTGCTGGGCGTCGGCTACTCCTGCGGCCTAGGATCGCGGCACTCTCCGAGCCCAACGCCAGCAATTCAATTGTTCTCTCTTGCTTTTCCATGAGCTGAGCGATGGGTTTCTAGCTTTGTAGCATACGATCTCGCCAAGTTAGCACTCGAGAGACGACCGATGGCGCGATGCCACGTCGTGGAAGCGGTGAGCGACCCGACTTTGGTGTTTTAGGTGCAGATTGTTCGGCTGCCAGAAAAGCAAGGGGTTCTCCCGTGCCGTGCTTTAGTGGGAGAGGACCGTCCCGTCAGCTGCCCCCCAATCAAACCAGGGACTGGCTGAATCCCCGGGAACAGATATTTGTTACCAACCGCTTCACTGGACTCGCATGTTGCCGTCTGTGGATGTGCGCCTAATATGCGCCTGTTCGGCCTAAATTTCTAGAAATACCACACGCTCAGCCCAAGGTCTCTGTTTGCATGCCGCCACCACGACGGACGGCCCTTCTTTCGCTAGAGTTGCGGTTGGGAGGGTGAGCCTTGATCACGCACCGGGCAGGGATGAGGACAGGCTAAATGGGCCATGCGAAAGAGAAATCGCGATCGGCTCAAGGGACATCCAGCGAGCAGTTGTTCATCCAGATTGTCCAATGCCACTGTATCCTCTGTCGGTACATAATTGTCAAGCAACTAGCCAGTCGATCTGATCCGCGGGCACTGGCAGTGGCCCGGAATCTCCATATGGACCGCTGTGGTAGTGGTGATGGACTCGATCCGTGGGCAACCACAGAGAGTGAACCACAGTTGCTCTCCCCTGTACGAGAATGGCACTGTAACAATAAAGTGCAACGCTGGGGCCATCCGTCTCCAATCGCATGGTAACGGGATCAGCGCGGAGCTGAGTTCCAAGCTTTGACTGGTCACCGTTTTGGTCGATGTTGGAGAGCTAGCCAGCCACGAGCTAACAACTGCGTATATATGCGCTTGTTGCCCACCCAGCGTCATGAGGTGCAGCATACTGTTCCAGGATAAGTACGAGTGTCCGAGTCTGCAAAAAGGCAAGGGAGCGAGCGATAGCCTGCCCCCAAGCTCACGAGGGCGGAGCAAACCTCCGTCTGACACGACTGGCCGAATCGTGCAGCAGCATACGTACTGCATCACCACCAGCCCTCAAGTTACTCCTCCACAGTAGTCCGCCCAGTCCGGTCTACCGGAGTACGACCCGATCCTGTTTAGTTTGTGCATGCTAGTGAAGTAAGTTGCTGCTGGGGGGCTAGTAGAGGACAAAGAGGTCCAGAGAAAAGAGCACCTCCCCACCGGACGCAAACGGCAGAACACGTGTACACATGCGGTCACTGCCACATTAGCCCGGTGTGCCGGGAAGATCGTTACTTCATCCCAAGGCAGTGGTTGGGCACGTCACGCTGCCAGGTGAGGATCGACTAGGATCGGAGACTCGAGTTTCGACGGTCGTGATTCGCACAAACACGCTCACGGCGGGACCGCTCGAACCCGCTTAGCCCCTCTGTCCGTGATGGTGGAGGTAGAATCCGTCCATCTCACTGGCTGGCGGCGGCGAGAACGTTCTTTGTTCTCTCTGGATCCGTATCCACTCGATTGGTCAGATCATCCCAGGCGGCGGATGTGCCCAGCGGTAATGCATGGTAGGAAGGGGGGGAAGAAGCGAAGCGGGCAGCGGGCGACGGGTGTGCACGGCATCGCCGCAAAACTCTCACTCACGGTGTGGATTCGTCAGCCGGACTAACACGACTACAATTAGTAGAGATATGAATCAGCCTGACACAATTTGAAAGGATGAATACGCGTCGCCTTTAAAGGATTGACCGAAACTTCAGAAACTGCCCGAGCAGAAACAGAGTTTGAGCAAGTTCAAATTCTTATCTGAGCCGGGTTCCAGGACTTGGTGGTTGTTGTTTCGCCGGAAGGGGTGACCAACCGGTCTCCTCGGACAACTTCCCGTTATTTGATAAAATAACTCTGCCGAGCTCCCCGCCCTGCACTTTGCGGACATCCATGACGGGCTATGTCACTTTTCTTCAACTCGAGTTACTCGGAACGGTCATGCTGTTCTGCTGCTCGGTGTTCCCACACCGCCCTCGCCGAGTGCATCCCAAGGTATCCTTGGCCACAGGGTTGACGGCGTCGGACAGTCCAGTCCAATCCAATCTTTTGCCAACTATCCTTTGTTTGCCCTTTCCTCCCTGGCCGGAAGCAGAGCCAATTTGTTGGCCGAACACCTTCACTAACTGTGGTAGACTAAGGTAGTACTGGATCCGACCCCGCTTGACCACACCCACTCTGACTTCTGCGCTCTCGCGTCCACATTCTTGATAGGCCACATGTACCTGCAATCCTTCGTGGAAAATACTTGCGGTGGGCACAATAAACCTGGCGCAGCTGATCGATATGGGTCGTTGGCAGACAGGGCAGCGCGAGTCTGAGCGATACGACTTCGGAGTGTGCTCCTGGCTTTACCACACAAAAACAGCACGAACCTCTCATTCGTGCTTCCCAGCCGGCGGGAGGCACGCTGTTTTGTCATGCATGATACCGCCCGCTCCGTTTAGGCTCATCCCGTTGGTACTCCCACATTCGGGCTAGCAAAGTCCGTCTCAGTTGCTAGTGCTGTACCACCGCGCAGGGGGTGATGGCGAGATTGTGATGGAAGGCAAAGTTGCCATTCCTCCCTTGGGCAGCACCAAGTCAATGGGTATTTGTTGTTTTGGCCAGTATGTGCGTGCATACTGTGGTACAAGAAGATATCTAACGCAGTACCTACCTGCACGTTGAAGTTGACGGGCATGCAGACCATCATTGCCATTTCCCTTCAATTCGGCTGCGATAAACCCCGTTGGCGTCAAGGACACATGCCAACTTCGTTGCAGCCTAAGAATACGTACGGGCTTACTGTGTACTCAAGCGAGATGCATGCTTATTGCTCGCTATGCCGCGTTCGACACTGCGTGCAGGTTTCCTTCCGGCTATTTACTTGGTATTACTACGCTCGCGCCTCCTCACCGCATTCCGCACACGGGCCGTGCAGATCAGCAGCGTCTCTGTGACGTTTCCCGCCCGATTCGGTAACCAAGAGGCCGTGAATCCCAGGGCTGATTGTTTGATCCCTCTGGCGGAGCGAAAGTACCGATCACTGCTTACCTGAGCTGCTCTTACTTTAAATCTCAGCGTTCGACGGCGTTTTCCGTGTACATGTAACGACGGGACGGCAGTATGCTGACACAATCAAGTTATTGCTCATCGAGATCAAGATACCTACCTAGGGATCTGAGCTCGTGTAATGTGAATGCAGTGGCGTATATGCTGCCTCAACTGAGTTCCGGCTAATACTACCTTTGGCGACTTAAGGAATCTCATGAAGATCAAGCCGTGTGTCTAACATCATGTACAGTACCAAGGGCTTCCCCAGCTGTCATCTCCGGGCGTCAGAACTAGCGGTGTGCGCTAGTCTCGCGCTGTATAGCCCGAGTCTGTAATAACTAGTACGATGCATCCCTCGCCTCATTTTGGCCTTCGCAATCTCTTTGGCGGAGTCATTTTGGCGAGTCGGGAAGGCCCGGCGCGCCATTTGAGAATGCACGATTACGCTACACTAAGACAGCATCATGGACACTTAAGACTCTAGACCCAAAGATGCGTGACTATGACGGCTGTGGACTTAGTGAATATGGGGTTCAAAACAGATGGTGGACCCAGCTAAGTGGAAAAAGAAAGATCATTGACGTTACCAGCTGGAACATACCGCAGTAGACTCGAGGCTATTCTCACTGACCGCCAGAGAATGACCCGCTTGTGACGACTGTTTTGTCTGACCTCGAGCACTCTGTGTCCTTTGCCAATGTCGCTGTGACTTTTCGATATCACGGCCTAGCCTTTTACAATTATCAGATCCGTCTTTCACTCCAGAGGCCGAATCAAGTAAGATATCAAGTCGATCCATATACCTCTGTTCAGAAGCTTGCAATGTACCCATGCCGAGTGAGCTCAACAACAGCTGTCAAAGTACAGCGTTGACTTTCAATAGTACCCAGGTCACGTAGCACAGAGCCCGACAGCACCAAGCGACGACTGTCGTGTTTGTCAGGATGCAGATGGAACGAAGTGACGTCCCGCGGCTTTCGAGTGGCATCAAGTCTAGAGGAGGAAGCACCTTCCGTGTGCTATAACAGAATACCTTGGGTAATATGTGCAGTTTAGGAATTGCTGTCCTCACTGCGATATAATGATACAAAGATGATATATCACAAATCACATCAGACTCTAAGAACCAACCGCATTGCGCTCCGTCAGCGGCGATGTCTTGGAGACACTCTCCGTTCTTCTCACGACACCATTGTTGCGGGTTACCTTATCTCTCGCTTCCCGTCCTGTCGTGACTTGAGGATGGGATACCAGGATATCGCAGTTCCCAATTTATCCAAGTCCAAAAAATGCAATACTCTAATTGAAAAAGGGGTTGCCCGTATACAGGCTAGACTCTTATCGACCATGCCCTGACAATAGCGGTCGGCATGAACGCCGTCGACCCCATCCGAGCGAAGTAGGGATGTACTTGCAGAGAGTCTGCGTATCGCTCGCTAAGCGTGTACTGTGTACATCAATTTGCTCAATGTCTCCAACGCCTCCTTGCTTAAGGCATTCCAAGTGGCATTCGGGTGAGCATTGTTTGATTCTTTTTGGGTACACAATCGAAGGTTCACCGTAAAAAATGGCGAATAGCTTCCATGGACCTAGTCAAAGCCAGGATATGATCATGTAGGCAACCACAGGCAATTTTTCCTCACGCCTGCTACGGCATATGCGGTGGCTGCGGGGTTTGACGCATTGCAACGGCACAGAGCGCACCCATGTCAGATAGTGTCTACATTTCCTGAGCGAGGAAAGGGTACAACGAGGCTCAGCAACAGCGACTTGTGGTTCACTTTGTGGTACAAGGAAGGACGATAAACTCTCGCCCAGGTTTGTGTTGCGGACATGAGTACAACAGAGTGAGAAAGAATGCTCAGCGATTGGACTCACATGATCAATAGCGGACGTGCTCCACCCCGCTTCCCGCCGAAACCCATCCCATTTTCCCGCCGCGATCACGACCATTTTAGTGGACTTTTGCCGTCGCACGTGTTTGGCGCAGGGGGTTTGGGTCTGTAACCGAAATGTCAAAGCCAGCCACCCAACCGGATCCACGAAGAAGCCAGATTATCGCGGTCACCGAAATTATGGGAAAGGAAGCCAGGGAAGCAAAGAGAAAAGCGGTGAACACTGACCACCCCTTCCCAATGAATTCCTTCCTTGCTGTCATCCATCCTGATTGGATTCACAAGGCAGCGCTTGCGCGACTCGTTCGCCTGCTATAGCCGGGGTGCCCCGGCCTGCCGTCCCTCCCAACACGTCCAAGGGCGAGCTAAAACGACATGACGGGCTCCTTCCATTCGTCGACGGGGTTCCAGGAACGCGAGGAGGCGTCTAAGCCGGCCGTGAGTCTCTGATTTGTTGTGCATGCGTTGGCACCAAACTGTCGGTGCTTTGACATGGCCAAAAAAAAGAGTTCCACGCTTGTCCATCACCCGACACGAAGCGCAAGTTGATGTGACCAAGGCAGCTGAGAGACAAAAATGAGCAGATTTTGCGGCACGAGAGTATCATGCAAAGCTGAATGGTAGTTACTGCCTGGTATACATGCAACAGAATTAAATATGAAAGTGCAGAATGGGCCGCGACTTTCCGCTTGCTTGGGGGGTTGAATCTGAGTTTGGGGGGAAGTTGCGAAGATGTGCTACAGTCAGCACAGTGCGAAGGACCTGTCAGGAAGTACCGCTACTCACAGAAGAGTACGTACAGCAGTCCAATCACAATCTTCAGCGCTTCCTTCTTTAAACAGGACAGCCATATATCACAACTCGGGAGAACCCTGATATACACCATCAACTATAGAACGCATGCAAATACTTTGTAAGCGACCCGGCAATCACTTAGGACCGACGGCAACCGAAAGAATACGGTCACCAGAGACTCATATGATACTAATTAGGGGCTGGTCTGCCTATCTCCCTGGTTTGTGATGCCTGTTCTGAGACTAAGGTTTGCTGGCGTTTCTCACCATTTCCTCATACGGCGCCCTTGTCGAGCTGGCGATCTCTGAAAACACTTCTGCGGCCGCGTAAGGAGACCGTGCAGCTAGAGGGCATCCAGGCTCTTGGCCCGCATAGCCGTGCGGAACCATCCTCTAATACGTACAGTAGCCCCCCTGGTTCGGGTGATCGCTTGCGTCCCTGGCCCACAAACATCATGATTATGTGGGTGGACTTGCAGGTAGGTTCAGCTTGTGATGACCGCGTTTACCACTCGCGAAGGTGAGGTAGGCTCTCGCTAGTGACGGATATCAACACATCGACACGACAGCCTGCATTTGCAGGACGGCTAGTGGCAAGCTGGCAAACAAACAAGCAGTCGTGCAATCAGGCTTGCTGCCGTCCCGCCAAGATGACTGCTGGAGTGTAATCGAGACAGGTCTGGAGCTCTTGCACCCGTATCTGATTACGCTCACACCGCATCCTGCACCTGCGCTGTCGTCGGCCGTTGTCACTTCACGATGGCTACACGGGAAGGAACATGCCGTTAATTGGCCTGGGGGTACTTTTCTCGTAGGACGTAGTTTCCCTCTGTCGCTGTCATTGTCACCTAACGAAGCCGCCCATCGGCAGATTGCGTACCGTAACTTTATTGTCCGAGCCCTGATGTCACCTAAAAGAAAGGCAATGTATCGCTGTCGTGGTAAGGGGCGGGCCAGATTGGGAAGCCGTCGGTGAGGACTGGGCCGCGCTCTCTGCAACGTTTACCGAGTCATCGATGTGCCTTCCTAAGATCTGAACCGTCGGGCAAAATTGCGGGATTTGCCCATGAACAGGGTCTCTTGTCCGTGCCGCCAGCGTGCCATATACTATGGTACTATGCAGTACAGGGGCGGGAGGAGGGAAGCTCTCTCTCTGGATGGACGGTGAAGGCCATCGACCCTGCCAATCTCTGCCTCAACGTCGCGCTGCACACCCTCCATGGCCTGCACTTTCCTGGCCACAGTAGGTAGTTGCTAATTTTCAGCAAAGTCATGCGCCAGGCTGCATGCGTTGTGCCACCATTCGCAGGATTACAGCGCTGAGCCATGGCCTGGCAGCCCCAATAGAAACCTCGACGACGTGCACTTCCTGTTACACAAGACTCATTTTGGCACAATGCGGTTGGTGAGATCTGACACGCCGCTAGCATGCAGTTAAACCAGTCTGCTTTTCTTTTTTAATGTTGAATCTGATTCGTTTACACCCAGGGACAGATGCGGCATCATTGAAGCCTGCCTGTCTCTCTCCGCTGACATGCGTGCAAACAAAAATCTACCTATCGCGGTTCCCCGCACTTCGGGCACGGGTAGCTACGCTCCTTGTCGACTAAGGGTACTCGTCGCCGGGTACTGAAAGAGAAGCTACGTTCCGGGCTCGGGTCCCCAGCGGCCTGTGACTTCCGTGGTTTCCGTGACTTCCGTCGCTACCTAGAAAGCAAAGAACCAGGACCCGGCGATCTCTGTCGAGACTATCATCTATCGTCCCGTTCCTCCTCGAAGTCGACATGGTTCTTCAATCAAGCAATACTTGGACATAGCGGTGCATATCTCGCAGCATGCCGTCCCAACAAAAACATCATCGGACGGGAACCCGAATTGCAAGTCCACTCGGCAGCCTCATTAATTCCCGCTTAATACCAACCGACCAGTAACCCGGCTTCCCCCCCAACCATTAGGAGATGACCTTCCTGCCGGATTGCACCTCGTGCAGGGCGGCCCAGCGCTGAAGAGCATGCCACGACAGCAAAAAAGAACCAAGGTTCAAGAATCATCGCATCATCACCTTGCAGTTGCAGCACGCCAACAATATGTAAGAGTCTAGCCGAGCCGGACTGCCTGCTGATACTGACAGACACCGCTCGCTTGCTTCCCAAACGAAACGTCTTGGATGCGACTTTTCATCTCGGCGGATGCGACGCTGCGGTACGGCACGGGCGTCGGTCCATTGAAGCGAGGCCAGTAAGGTACTACGCAGTAGGTACTTGCATCGACCTCTCTTTGGGAACCGCGGCCTAGGCCCCCGGATCGGGCCTGGTGCATTTTTTTTTCCCTTTGTCCCACCGCTGCTTCCCCCAAACCGTTTTCCCTTGCCCCATGTTACGGTGCCAGGTGGTGGTGCGCGCGCGTTCCGGTTTCTTTTGCCCACTCTTCGCCGCATGATGGCCCACCCCTGTGACTTTCCTGCATTGCTGCGGACCGAGGCGCTCTCTGGTGAGCGATCCATCCATTTTCGGTCGAGGCAATCCCGCCCTTTTGCAGGTCTTGGCAAAGTCCTGCCGCGACGCCCTGCAAGGGTAACCAGTGTCCGCTGTTCGTGCAGAGCTGACTGACCATTTCCCCCCTACAGTACCACGGCAATCTGCCCAGCTTAGCCGTATTAACGCCGAACCCTAGCATATTGTGTGTTTCTCCCAAACTTGACCTGAGCGACGATGGAACACGGAGGATTTCATTGCATCGGTTTGACGATTTCGCACTTTACTGCATTTTTCATTCAAAGACTCGGACGGCACAATTCTGCTATACTGTCTGCACAGCCAAGTATGAGCTATACGGCCGGTGACTTGGGCGGGACCAGACAGCTCTTTCCGGCCCGCTCATAGCTGAGATGCACGCCTCACTCCTCCGGTCATCCCCACGGACGCTGATGAGATTTTGGCTTGTTTCTGCGCAAAACCAGTAGTGGGAGACATGTGCAGAGGAGTCCTTGAGAGTCGAGTGGCTCGAAACAAGAACCAGAAGTCTCCGAGCTTGCTGTCTCGAGCAAACAATCAACGAGTGACCGCAGGTTTGCTGGAAGTTCCCGAAATGTTGCCGGCTATCTGATTTATAGCGTCCTCAAGGAGATTCCATCAAAATCTGCAACAATGAAATAAACACATTTTGTTCGCTCTTTCACAAAGTTGCAACCCGCCAGTCCCCCGTTTGGCTGATTTATTTAACACCGTTTTGTATCGTGGTGTCCAGTCATGTCTGACACTACCACTCTCAACAAGCAGCATTTCGAGTACGTGAATGTCCGTCTGACTACAGCCTCTCCCCGAGCGGGATGCCCCAGCAAGGACATTGTCCGCTTTGCCGCACCTCTGAGCATACATGATGCAAGGCAGTTTGCTTGCACATAGCCGCTGCATGCATGACTCCATTTGCTCTCGCCCGCCTGCTCATCTAGAACGCACGTATGCTAATTGATATGTCACACACAGCAAGGAGGCGGCCACGTATGACAGCCGCCACGAAAAAGCGCTGACACAGATAATAAAGAACATCAGAGACAGACTCGACTTCCTAGGTGTGGACTGGGCGGACGACGAGGACAACAGTGACGACCAGGAGGAGGCACAGGACGAAAGGAAGCCAAAGAGGCCCGTCAGACTCCTGGATTATGCCTGTGGCACGGGGACTATCTCACGGGTAATAACGGACCCCTGATTTACATGCGCCTGCCCGGAGCGCACGCCGGGATACTTCCATGTTTGCCCGTTTTTGGTGTCATTTGCGCCGTGTGGGAAATAGTGATGATGGTGTGCTGACCTCAGACTCTCTCCGGGAATAGGCTCTGGCCCCTTACACCACACAGTGCGTCGGCATAGATCTTTCAGAGCAGATGATCTCAGCTTACAACACCCGCGCCGAGAACCAAGTAAGTCCCTACCCATACCCTCGGGATCAGACCGTCCGGAGCGTTGCCCGCTAACGGTCATTGCAAGGGCCTCTCGCGGGACGAGATGTTTGGCTACCAGGGCAATCTCTGCGATCCAGAAGACGAGAGCCCAGCCGCGTTTTCGGGCCCCGAATTCTACAACTTCGATATCGCAGCCGTAGGGCTGGGTTTTCACCGTGAGTCACAGTTTTTGCATCTCTATCTAAGCCCCTCACCGCCCGCGAGCACCTTCCCCTCCGCCCGCCGGTCTAGAAAGGAGGACACAAACTGCGCCGTACGGACAATTGTCCCCGGTGGGAGTGTCATTAGCGGTTCTGTTCGATATGGCTGGACCGCGACACACACCCCGCACCTCTCCCCCTTTTCAGACATAAGTTGGTGGTCTCGTACCACTTTTCCGCACACGGCAAAGTGCCGCGTGCCGGGGGGGAAAGTAGCTGAGAACAAAGAAAAAAAAAGTAGAGTTCGGCGCTATTGACACTGGGCCTTGTGCATTCCAACTAGACTTTGACGACCCGCACCTTGCCGCCGAGCGCCTCGTGGGCCGGCTTAGGCCGGGCGGGGTGCTGATGATCATCGACTTCTACGCGCACGGCAAGCTGGACCTCGCGCACGACAACCCGGCGCGGCACACGGTCACGCACCACGGCTTCGCGGAGGAGGAGGTCAGGGACGTGTTTGCGAAGGCCGGGGCGGGGAAGGACTTTGCGGTGGATGATATGGGGAGCATCACGCTCATCCGACCCAAGGACGGCGAGCACGGGGTGGCGGAGTTGAAGAGGAGGTTGTTCCTTGCGAGGGGGACTAAGGCGTAGGGGCCGCGTGTGCTTCTGGTTGCGGATTGCGACGGGTGGTGGAGATGGCTGCTGCTAGCCCATCTACTAGAGTAGTCGTAGAGCGGCTTTGTTCGGATAGGGGGTCCGAATATGATCGATCTACACTAGCTGAAGTGACTGCTTCTAATGCTAAAAATATGGCAATATTTGGCTACATGACTTCAGGCCCTCTGAGTGACACTTCGCTACTTCGTCGTGATCTATTCATGCTCGCTATAATTAGAATATCATCTATTCGACAGCCGAGTACGCTCAGATGAGGCACCAGCACTCCATTAGGTCTTCAGCTGGTCGATCTTCTTGTCCTTCTCCTCCAGCTCTTCCTCCTTCTCCTCAACGATATCCACCATGAACGCGCCACCGAGGAGGATAGCGGGCTCCTTGATATTGTGATGCTCGTAACTAGAATGCTCATTTTAGCCACAACAGTACTCAGGATAGGGCAGTGTCACTTGACAGAAAAGACAAAAGAGACTCACCTTAGCGTGCCTACGCCGCCCGCTTCGAGCAGGAAGGTCGGCCCCTCCTGCAGCGTGTGGCCGACCCATCGCTGGGCAAAGGCCCGCAGGATGTGGCCGTGGGCGACTATCAGAACGTCGCCGGGCTCCTTGGAGGCCTCCTCCTTGGACCGGGAGAAGGCCGCCGCCTGCCATTTCTCGCGGATCTCCTTGATCAGCCTGTCGATGCGCTCCGTCACCTGTTCTGGTGATCTGTTCTTGATATCAACATCACTGCTCTTGCACATTACGAAGGGGCTGCTACGACGTGGCAACACCAGGCAAGAGATCTTTAGGAGGGAGGTGGTTTTGACTTACTCTCCGCCAGGACACCCATCGCGCCAGATATCCCACGTTCCCACCAGGCCATCCCGCCTCCTGATGTCGCGGATCTCGGCCGACGTGATGCCCTCGTAGTCGCCGTAGTCCCACTCGCGGATGTCCTCCGTGACCTCGACGTTGGCGGTGCAGGTGGAGCGGTGCGGGGAGTCGTCGGCGGCGTCGCCGTGTCTGCTCCACGGCAGGGGCTCGTCCTTCTTGCGGATGCCGAGGAGCTCGAAGGTGCGCTGGGCGCGCTTCCGGGGGGAGACGTAGCTGCGGTGGTTGTCAGTAATGCTTTATCTTTTAGGGTATGGTGTGGAGATTCGGAGGTGGTGGTGATAGGGTAAAAGGCATGTTTGAAAGGCTTGTTTCGTCAAGCAAAACATGATCTCTTCTTCAACCCAATCCGCCTCCCAATCCAAGACATACACCAGGGATCGGACTTACATGTGCGCCAACTTCTTGGGCACGATCAACCTGTCATTCCCGACCATGGCTCGGCCCGTGGCGCGGATACGCTTCTCGCCATTGGCCGTCAAGGGAAGTTCCGTGATTCCCGTGTGCCTGCCGTTGAGAGACCACTCAGTCTCGCCGTGCCGGATGATGAAGACTCGGGGAGTGCCCATACTGGATGATTGGGCAGAGTGTTGTTCCAGCTGGATTAGGTCAAACCGGCTTGTGCACGCTGCCCAGGGATCAATCAGTATCTAGCGCACGGAATCTGAAATATCTCCAAATGCACTGACTTACATGGATTTACCAAGATTGGTTAGTCCACGGCTCGTTGAGACGACAGGCGTCTGTTGACGCAGTTGAAACCCCTGGTCTTGACCTTTTCAGATGTGATGAGACGAGACGAGGGTTGTGAAACGGGCCTCAGTCCGTGTAGCTGTTAGACGTCGCAGCAGCTTTGCAACAACTTCAAAACCCCAGGTTTAAACAATGTATTATCCAATTGACAGATGCCCAAAATATAAAGATGAATCAATTGTCGTCTCTTAAACCTTCCACTCCTAACTTCTGCTTCTTTTTCCAGAGAAAATCTAATAACCTCTCGAAAGGCTGCTGTCGTCATAATCCACGATGAGAACCACTATGGCTCCTGCCCCTCCAAATGCCCCTCTTGGTCGATTACTCACGGCGCTAGTCCCTGCCAGGGTCGGCGGCTTAGTAGGCGGCAGATCCGCAGAATTTCATATGCAGGCCGATCTTATCGGCGTCGAGCTCATCGAGCTTGGTCCGACTCCGAGAATTTCCAAGACGACAGCGACAGCTTTGACGACATCAATCTCGAGCGACCAATCGCAACAATCGAACTTGGACACGGCTGACGAGTTAAGACCTCGAGGACGTCCCCATCGACGAAGCTCGTCAGCGCACAGCACGATCAGCAGCACGAGTAGCGCCAGCAGGAACAGCTCTGTCTGCTCAGCCAAGCCGCGTCCTACACCCACCAGCGCCACACGCCGAAGAGCAGACTCGACTTCTGCCTGGCGGGAATATTGGACCTGAGGGTGTCGAACCTCCAACGGGGGAAAAGAAACGGGAATCAAAAGATGAGCGCCCCAAGGGCCGCATGGCCGAAATACAAGCGCATGGTCTGGACCGGCGCCTTTGCGGCCGTCACCTTTGTGGGCACAATCTACGGCGCAGGCCTAAAGACTAGAATGGAATACAAAGAGGTAATTCAACATTTCATGCACACGCCAGTTTGATAAATTAGCAGTCAACTGACACCAGTCCATTGCAGGAGAAGAAGAAGCTGATCGAAGCACCGCTTGACGACCGGATCGATGCTTTGGAGACCAGACGCTCCCAGCTGCTGAGCCAGAGGATGCAGATTGAGCGGAAGCTGGTCGAGCTGAGGAGGAAGATGGCCGAGGAGCCCGAGGGCAGAGATGCTGGGAGGGGTAGCGGCGATGGGGGCAAGTGAGCGACGATGACTTGAAGGCGAATGATACCCAAACTATAACTCGGCGCTTGATTATGTCAATGGGCTACTTGTGCTTGATCTAACAGCAGCGTCAGGTTCATCCGAGCCGAGAATGATTGTTAGGCACAGATGAGCAGGTCGTTCTGTGGCGGTTGGCCGATGACCTACCTCTGCTGACGAATTGCCTTTTGGCACGAGGTCACACAAGATCAGGATCAGGTGTCTGCCGAATCGTCGCTGCTGTTAAAAAACATGACATGGCTCGTGCAGGACGTCAAGTATCTATTACTACCAAGACAGCGGTCCCAGACATCTAGCAGGAACGATCTAACAGGTGTTGACCCTAAAATGAAAATCATTTTCCATGCCATCAATGCCCAAAAACGATGCTCCTGTCCCCATCTTCCCGTCCTGTTATGTACTCCGTACATAACCCGAAACATGAATTGATTCATTCCCATCACTCCGTAATCCCCTCCGCCGACGGCAGCGGAATAGCGCGATAGAGCAGGATCAAGGCAGAATGCGACTCGCCGCCCCCAGCCAGAGTATCGATCTTGTCCGGCGTCACCTCCGACACCTTGTCGTCGTTGAACCACCACCAGTTGCCGTCCTCCTCGCCCTTCTTGCCCGTCTTGGGGTCGACCGGCGCCGTCTTCTTAACGTAGGCCGTGTAGTGCCCGCTGTCGGCGCTGGCGCCCTGGTGGGTGACGACGCCGCGGAGCTCGTACAGGCCGGACTGGTTCGCGCCGTCGTCCTTCAGGAGCTCGGGGTCGATGAGGGCGTGCAGCTCCTTCTTGGCAGCCAGCAGCGACGCCTCCTTCTCGGCCTCGAACTCGGCGTCCGTCTTGTACGTCTCGCCCTCGCCCATCTGCACGTCGTCGTCGGCTGACGTCGACGCAGCAGCCGGCTTCTTGCCGTCCTTCTTCTTGTCGTCCTCCTTCTTCTTCTTGTCTGCCTCCGAGGCTCCAAAGGAGCCGGCGATGTCGCCGTCTTCGACCGTGTGGTTCCGCTTGCGCCTCTTGCGCGCGCGCTCGATGTCCTCCTCGTCCTTGCGGATCTCGCGGACCTTGTCGCGCACGGGTATGAGGGCCTTCTTCAGCTCGTCGGTGCAGAACTCGACCGCGTCTAGCTCTTGCGGGAATGTCACCTTGCGCATGATCTTGGCCTTCTTTTGGACGTCGCGGCGCCAGAAGAAGCGCACGAAGTGCACTGTCAGGTACTTGGGTAGGTGCGAGATGAGCGACTTCTTCGTGTAGACCGCATCGCGGTCTAGGACCGCTGACTTCTTTTCAATTTTCTCGGTGAGGCCGTTCATGATGCCGTCGCGCAGGTGGTTGGTGCTGGAGTCGATGTGGCAGTTGAGCTTGAGGAACGGCTCCTTGGACGAGGTCGGCTCCTCACCGAGCTCGCGTGCCTGGGGCTCGTCGCACTCAAGCGTCGTCGAAAACTCGCCAGCCATGTACTTGTCGACAAATGATACGGCTTTGCTGTCGTCGCCTCCCTCCTTGATGTTGATCTTCTGCCTCAGCTGAGCAATAATCTGTGACCAGGCTTCCTCAGCGTCTTGTTGTGCGTAACCGGCTCCGGATTTGGAGCGCTCGGCAAACTGAGGAAATGCGACACGCAGAGCGTTGATGAAGGAGTGAGGTGCGTATCCTTGCTGCGTCTCGCCCATGTACTTGTAGAGGTTCCTCAGCTGGTTCGTCAGATCCACGTTGGCGGTCGGCATGAGGCCCAGGGAGCCGCCTGAGGTCGAGGGAGCGTCGTACTTGACGAGATTGTCCTGCAGCTCGGGAATCGAACGGAGAACTTGCAGTGTCGAGTTGAGGTAGCAGGTGTTGCCGAGATTCACGAGTCCGGCTGGCGTGGCGCCCACCTGCTGTGCGGCCTCTGCTTCGGTCATGTCCTCGACGAACTTGATCTTCTCGGTAGGTCGTGCAAAGGCTCCGTCTTCGCTTGCGGTTCCTAGCATCATGAGCTGCTGGCCGTTCTTGAGGCCGAGCTCGCTGATCACCGCATCGTCCTTCAGCTGTCCGCCCTTGATGAGGACCTTTTGGCGGTCGGGTTCGACGCCGGTCAGACTGTATAGTTGTAGCTTGAAGTCCTCGCCCGTGGAGGACGGCTCGAGTTCGACATCGTACTTCTTGCCCTTATGTTTGACGCCCACTTGAAGATTGTTAGTACAGGCTATTCGAGAGACCTCCCAGGGATGCTCACCCGTTATTGCCCCCATTTTGCACGGTATATGGAAAGGAGACTGAGAACTGATGGTATAGTAATATGAGCAGCCTGACTGTTGCTGCCTCACTGGACGAGAGTCTGGAGAGCTAAATCCAAGAGGATTTTATTGCAAGGCTAATGTTGTGTTTTTAATCATCGAAGGCGAAAGAAGGCAGCGAGGGGCAACGAATCCAAGCTGGAGCTTGCCCGTGTTGTTCGGCCACCGAGCGGGTCAGAGAGCTTCTAGAAACCAATGGGAAACAGTGGAGGCACCCTAAGATACGTACCTTGTCCCACATTTTGAAACAGTACGTGGTTACACTTGCCCCACCTTCAGCCTCGTCATCCGCGGGGCACAAGCTTGTGCTGTGCTGGAGTGCCTGGCAGCCTCAAAGGCCCGCCCCATTCCCCACCTAGAACGACATCATCCCCGTTGCTTCACTCGAGCATTACGACAGCCAGCTTCAGCCTTTACAGCAGCCATTCTGAAAGCTAGGCATCATGGTAAGTTGCAGATTCAATATGAACTTGCCCCTGTTGCCCGACAGGACGCTAACCGTCCTGCTCCCACAGTCCCAATCGCTCCGGCCGTACCTCCAGGCCGTCAGGAGTAGTCTCACGGCCGCCCTCTGTCTCTCCAACTTCGCCTCCCAGACTGCAGAACGTCATAATGTTCCGGAAATAGAGGCCCAGACCTCGCCAGAAGTTCTTCTGACGCCATTGACGATAGCACGAAACGAGAACGAACGTGTGCTCATCGAACCTTCGATCAACAGTGTGCGCATAAGCATCAAGATCAAGCAGGCAGATGAGATCGAGCACATCTTGGTCCACAAGTTTGCTCGCTTCTTGACGCAAAGAGCAGAGTCGTTCTTCATTCTACGGAGAAAGCCTATCAAGGTTCGTTTGATATCCACTTCCGGACTACTGGCCAGGACCTCCGCCGCTAAACAGTTGTCTCTCAGGGATATGATATAAGCTTTTTGATCACCAACTTCCACACCGAAGAAATGTTGAAGCACAAGCTAGTCGACTTCATAATCCAGTTCATGGAGGAGGTCGACAAGGAGATATCAGAAATGAAGCTTTTCGTACGTTTCCCACGGACCCATTGCACCTCCCCCTATGGTCCGACGCGTAACTGACAGACTGCAGCTGAATGCTCGGGCAAGATTTGTGGCGGAGTCGTTCTTAACACCAGTAAGCTTTTCATTTAACTCTAGTCATGGTCATTCGGAGCCCAAGTATTTCTAACCCCTTGATTACAGTTCGATTAAAGGTTCCTGGTGAGGGTCACAGGTCTCTGGGCTGGACGAGACCAGATGGCATTATAGTTTGGCGTTCGAGGATGAATTACGATTCTAGCAGTCCTGCCGGTGGCAAATGTGTTTTTGCTCAAGATTCCGACCCCGTCCATCCATTGTGTTCCTCCTTTGGCCTCGTGAAGTCACGGCCGTTTGAGATTACTCGATCGCCCTGCAGACAAGTGATGAATTCTCGTGTGCCTCAACCCAACCGAAGTCATCCTTCGCTGTTATATCTGCTCCAACGGCGACTAGCAGCGTCCCAAACTCGATCCTTGCAGGAATGGACCAATCGCCCTGCTTGTCGTTCCTCGAGACTGACCCAAAATAGTGACCGAATTTCGCATTACCGTGGGCGATAATTCCCTCCGAACTTCGGGCTAAGTGAGTCGAAAGACAGAGTTAGCCAGTGCGGGACGCGAGTGTAGAGGCATTGATTTCGGGTTATTGTTGACAGCTATCGATAAGATCTGTCACCAGGCACCATCTGAGTGAATCCCAAACGCGTATGAACAGTTGGATAGTTGGCAGACTTTTGTCGCCGAACCTTCAGCGTGGTCAAGTTAACTTTCTTTCAGACCGGAAGCAACACGAACTTCTTACCTCAACCATCCTCTCTACCATTCATATAACCAAGAATACCTCAAAGCCTTCTCACTTTGTACTGCTAGCGCAGGGTCTGGTTCGATTATCACCCCAAATCTAGTACAATAGGGCTGTTCTGTCCAAGTATTATTGTTGCGATCTCGACAAGTCGGGAAGTTGGGCTTCGCCGAGGCGATATTGCTGTTCCGTCAACATCAGCAGGACACGCATCACTCAACACCCGTCCTTAGGTATGCTCTCTTGCAATTGAAGCCTTCCCCTGCCTCCCTGCTTTTCAACTCTCTGCTAAGGGCCTCTCTACCAAGTTACTTGACGTCCTCCTTATCCACCCATACACACTCATTACTAGCCATTACTCACGTCCCCGCTACAGGCGTTTCTTCTAACTCGTGTCTCTCGAAGCCGAAAGTCTTGTCTCGTCTCGACCTCTCAGCCGGAAGGTAAGTTGACAAAATACTGACCAAATCTTGAACTACTTCCTCTCCCTCTAGATCCCATCCACATCTCAACTCAATCTCAATCCCAATCTCAGTTCCATCCTCCCTTAGCCGCACTCTTCTGTCTCTCTTTCACTATCTCAATATCCAAACTTGCCTATCCTCGCCCAAAATAAAACCATTCTTTCCACCCATACTCGTTTTCAACCGGTCCGATGACCTCAACCAGACGCTAAACGTTGATCCAAGGCAGGTCCGACTCCAATATCGGCTCAAGACCCAGACCAAAACTGCCGTAAGGTACATATCGACCTGTAAGTTGAGCGTCTGAATATCTTCCGAACATTCCCTCACTCCCGCGACGAAATTACGGAATTACTCTTGATCGAGACATGCTCTGTTTCTTTCGGAGTTTTGTCGTCTCTCAGTTCCTCACCTGTGCCCCAAGCTTCTAAACACCTCTGTACAGCAATTGAAAACTGGTGCGAGCTTGGTGATCTGTGGGTGCGACTCGCTCACTGGTCGCTATTCACTTATCATGGTTACGGTCTTGTGCCGTTCAAAGGATTTTTGCTGATGACTTCAAAAGCCTACCACATAGGACAAGCTCAATACTCTCGAGAGAATGGCCCACCAGACAAGCACTCCCACTTCGGGCAGGAAGGAGCACCCGGACTCCCAGAGAGCTGGCATGTTTTCTGCTATTCGAAAAACTGCAACCTCAGGTCCAGTCCAAATGAACGGAGCCAAGTCGAATGGTAGCAATTCCAGGCCTTATTTGACTCCCAATAGGCTCCTTCGTAACTACGTTCGAAACACCGACCCCGAGGACTCCTCTGATGACGACGGCCTCCCCGGAGGCGGTGTGAAGCTCACGCCTCAGCCCCGAGGTGTCAAGTCCGAGAAGATCGTGAGGAACCAGGGCTACCAGGAGCACAACGAGCATACAGGCGGCGCCAGTCTATCGACTTCTCGTCCCAAGAAGGAGATCTCGCCCTTCTTCAATCCTCTGGATAGGCGCTGTGGAAAGTCGGTTGCTTTTGCGAAGGAATCTGAGGCCGAGTCTGAGACTGAGCATGAGGGCTCTTTCTCTGAGGATGACGATCGTTATTATTCTGATGATGGAGCGGAGACTATCGCTACCTCCAACAAGACTATGGTCACCGGCACTTCTGACGAGAATGAGGGATCTTCGCCCAACACTATGATGTCTCCAACCTACACCGCTGCCACTCCGAAGACGGGCGGATGGGCTGCCAGTGACGCTACACAGTTTGTGCAGACCCTGCCTGCCCGTTTCGCGCCGCGTATGGACTCGCGCAATATCTCGGATGCCCCTCCCCCGGCCTTTGATCTGTCCACAAACGTCGCGGACCTCGTTAGACAAGTCATTGCGAGAGCAACTCAGTCGACACCTGGATCGGTTATGTCACCAGGACCTGGGCGATACTCTGGTATTACTGGTGGCGCGGCTTTCACGCAGGATGTCTTCCAGAGCAAGCCTGCCTATGCTTCTCCATTCAAGACTTCTTCCCCTCTTGTCCGGCGCGGCAACACCAGCATCGATGTCTTTCAGAGCAACCCTGCGTCGTCTTCCGGATCGGTTACATCCAGCGCCATGCATGGCGACTCCTTCGGCTCCGTCGCCGGCCTCTCGCCTGGCCAACTACGAGGACGAGCCGGTGTGCACAGTGACATTGACTTGCAGCAGATCCTAGCACAGGCTCGAGAGGCCTTCTCAAAGCTCATTCTTCCCAAACTGAACACTCAGCCGGCCACTTTCGATAGCAGCATGGGGGCTTCGGAGATGCTGAATTTTCTTACTTCTGGCTTCGTGACCCGTCCTCCTTTCGACTTGACTACGGCTCCCGCCTATGAACCGTTCATCCCGACTTGTTCGCTGGCAAAAATGGCGTCTTGCCCTGTCATCAAGATCGATGACCTTCCATACGAGGCCAAGGTTTCCGACATCATCGCCTTCGTTGGCGGCAATGCAAAGATCCTCAACGACGCTCAGGAGCCTGTCCATATCATGGTGGAACGCATCACAGCCAAGACTGGAGCAGCATATGTCGAGTTTTACGACTTCGACTCCGCTGTCAAGGTGGTCGACAAGCACCGTCTGGCCAAGTCTCACGGCAAACCAGTCCGTATCCATACCCGCATTGTCACCGTGACCATGTCGAGCCAGGACGCCCTGCTCAAAGAGCTCTTCCCCTACGCTCGTCAGGTAGAGTGGATTGGTGGCATGCCCGTCATTCAGGTGCCACCCGAGGAGTTCAAGGGTTTCGTTACAGACGAGGAGCTGATCACTCTGGTCAAGAACGTTGAGTTCCCTCACCGCGTATGTATCACCTCCGCTCGTGATGCTTGAAGCTTCTCGCCTCGTCAGTGCTAATATCGTCGAGACACAGGTTCCGTTCACCAAGCAATGCCCACAGCGCAGCGTCGAGACCATGATCAGCATTATGAAGAAGATGCCCTGGCAGCTGACTTCATACATCACCATCCGCCAGCGCTACCGCATCTACAAGGCGGTATACAACATGATCCAGGTCCTGCAGAACGCCATCTTCAACAACGAACGCCGCCCCATGATGCCCGACCACATGCGCACCTCCGAACTGTTGAACGACAAACTCCTCAAGCGCGTGGTCCGCGCCGCTATGGCCTGTCCTGGCTTCACGCCTGTGATGAAGGACGATATCGCCTTCATCAGCTCCCTCGACAACCGCCAGGCAATGGAATATGGCTTGCCGGCCCATGCCAGCAGCTGGCGTCACATCTACAGCCTCATGCCCAACCCGGCCGTGCCAGCTGATGTCGTCGAGGTTCGTTCTTCCCGCTCCATCTTTTTTCTCCCCACCGTTTTTCTCACGCTAACTTTCTCGTTTCCGAACAGTATTACCTCGCCCTCATCCGCGAGGAGACAACCCGCATGGTCGACGCCCTGCCGCACATGCTGCGCCGCCAGGTCCGCGCCAAGGGTAGCGAGACGGACTCCCACTGGGGCTACTTTTGGGCCGTCGTCGGCTTCCCCGAGGGCGAAGAGTTCGACAAGCTGAGCCTGCTGACTTGCTCCCACATGGAGCTGAACGCCATCGACACCATCTTGGCTCGCGCGCTGCCTGCTCAGGCTATCTGACTTGGCATCCATCGACTTTGGGTTATTATCTTGCCCATCTCTTGGTTTGTGCTTTTTGTTCCGTCTTTTCTTTTGAGATTTCTCTGACGGGCACTTGGGAGAGGGATCGACAGACATTGGCAGCTTTTGCCTTAGGATCAGACAAGCTTGGTTGTCAGCACTGAAAAGGGAGAGAGGAGCGTGACGGTAATGGGTGATACAGCAACTGGGTGAGGAGAGGAGAGAGACCGGATTATCTTATGGGATGATGGGGGCATCGCAGCAGGCTGGGAGTTTGTTTCCTTTTTTCTTTTACGACTGGGAGGATACAAGGCTCCCACATAACAGCAGCGTACGAAAATTGGCCCGTCACATCCGTCCTGTAGCCGAGACCAAAACACACAACACACAGCAGCACCATCCATGTAGCAGTTGAGCTTGTGCCTCCGCGGGTTAGGTAGCTACCATAGTGGTGAATGACGCTGTCAGATAATTGGTGCTTCTCTTTGCGCGGTGATTCTTGGTTTGGCATTGGCGTCTGAGTTCGAGAGCGGATAAGTTGAAGAGAACATCGACTTGTATTAATCAGACTGCTACATAGGTATGTGACCGGTCGTATAAAGTGCCACGCTTGTACTGAGAGCAGATATCTGAAAGTAGACTCAAACTAGCGCTCGAAACGGACACGCTCGCTATGAGAAGGGTATATCTGACGAAGAAACGAGCAAATATGAGATGAGGGTATCGACCACGACCGAAGTCCAAAGTGAACTTTTCCGGGCATCATCTTTACGTCCCGATATTATGTCCAACAAGCTTCTTTTTCTGCCAAAACGTGCAAATAAATGTTCAAGAATATAGTGGAAACTCTCACAGAAAAGATCCTTCAGAATATACGAAAAATGGCGAGATATATATATAGAACTTCGCCCTCACTCCTCAAATTCAAAGCCCTCGCCATAGGGATTCCACTCCTGGCCGGGGTAGCTGGTGGCCGACATCTGCGGGCGCTCCTCCTCGGCCTTCTTCTTGGCCGCCAGCTCCGCGAGCGCCTGGGCGTTGACGTCCGGCTCGGTCGGGAAGACGGGTATCTTCTCCTCCATGTCCCGCAGGAAGGCCTTGCGCTTGGCCTCCTCGAAGACGTCGGCCGGGTTGGCCGGCGCGGGGGGCGTACTCTTGGCCGGAGGCGGGGTCGCGCCGTTGGTGGCGGTGTTGTTGGGCTGCTGCTCTGCCGTGACGACCTGGTGCGTCGGTGCCGGTTGGGCGAGAGGCGGTGGTGAGGGCGATGGGGAGGTCCGCGTGTTCACGACGAGGTTCCGGGGCGGCGACGGATGGGTCTCTGGTTGGCTGTCTTTGTGCTCGAGGACATCGTGAGACGTACCGCCGGCTTTGGGCTCGGCTGGCTCGTCCACAGGCGGCGATATGACGTGGTCTGGAGCCGGCTGCTGGAGGGGAATCGTCTCGGTTCTCGGTGTGGCGTCATAGATGTTATCTTGCTCTACGTCGTGTGAGTTTGCCTGCTGGACGTTGATGTTCATGGCTGGTGGAGGAGACAGCGTGGAAGGCTCCGGGCTGATGGTGCGTTCAGGTGTAACTTGTGGGCTCGGCGACCTGGCCTGGACATTGCCACCTGAGTCGACGGCGGACTCGGCACCGCCAGGAGAAACCTGATTCGAAGGAGGATGGCCAGGTTGCGGCACAGACATCTGGCTTATTGCACTGACTTGTCGCTGAGGCACAGCCGTCTGCATCTGGTTGCTGAAAGGTCTCAACGGCGAAGGAACGAGATCAGAGTTTGGCAGTGGTGACGGGAGCGGAGGAGTTGGAGCATTAGCAGCCTCAGGATTCACGGGTGAGAAGGTCGAGTCAGGCAGCGGGTATGACTGAGGGGAACCTGGATGTTGCAGCTGGGGCGGAGGCGAAGCAGGGTCGCTCGGGTGGCTCATTGCCGTCGAGAAACGCTCTGGCTCTGGTCTGGACTGAACATTGTTGTTTATAGGGGCGGAATGACTTGGGCCTTGAGGAGCTGGGGTCGGCGAAAAAGCGTTGGGAGCTGGGGTCGCCTTTGGCATCTCAGCCTGTGGTATCTGCACGCCACTCCGCGCCTGGAGATCAGGATTCTGCACTGTAAGGGGATGCCGAGCATCAGACTGCTGGTGAGCGGTACCACCGGCGGGGAACCCTGGCGTTGAGGCGTTTGGAGAAGGAACAGCGACCCTTATTACGGGCTGCTGAGTTGGTTGCGGGTGGGGTTGACCTCCCTGTCCAGGATGCGGTTGTTGCGATCCTCCATACGACGTCTGCCTCTGTGTCATGCCAGGTTGAACCCAAGGGTGACCTTGCGGTGGCGAGCCCGGCGTGCTGGTCTGGACCGGCAGGAACTGGCCATGAGGGCCCATGTAGTAGGCAACCGGAGCCGGCTCTACTCGTCCCTCACTGTGTACCTTTCCATATCCTGTTGGGATAGGCACCTCGCCATACTGCGGCTCGTTGGACTGTTGAACGGCTAGTGCGGGTCGTGGGTTTGCGGTGTTTGGCATCTGGCCAAATCCAGAAGGCTGACTGCGAACCTGTGGTCCGGGAGGTGGACCTTGTACCGGTCGGCCCTGGTCTGGATGCGGAGCGCCTGGTTGAGGCACAAGGGCTGCATTCTGCCGGTGCTGAGGTGACCTAGCGGGAGGTGCCTGAGTTTGAGCGAGGGCTTGCTGAGGACCTGGGCTGGGCGACTTGCTACCCGCAGCTGACTGGACTGGAGGAGACACTCCATTCTGGGGCGGCGACTGTCGTTGGTGCTGGTAGTTCAGGTGCGGGCCAGGACTGGGTGTCGGGCTTGGCCTTGGTTCAGACTCTTGAGTAGGAGAGACTTGTGCTTGGAGCTGCTGCAACCGTTGTATCTGTTGCTCTTGCGGCATTACAGGTCTGCCAGGAGGGCCTTGGAACTGTGGTCCGCCCTGCAGAGGTTGTTGCTGCTGCTGTCGCTGGGCAGGATCAGGTTGCTTCGACGAGCGGAGGAAACCAAATCGAGCCTTGCCAGCTTTCTCCTTTTCTGGCTTCTCTTGATTCGAGCCAGAGTGAGTGACCTCTTTGGCCTTGTTGAGGAGCTTGGAGATCGTCCCCTTGGGTTCCTTGTCTTGACCATTGTTTGCCGGATGAGTCTGAAAATAGGGCACCGGCGCTGGTTGACCCTGTTGAGGAACAGGCCCGGATGCACCAGTCGCAGTACGAGTTACCATCCATGGCGGCTGGGGCCCAGGATAAGGTTGACCTTGCTGGCCAGGCCCCTGTGGTCCAGCCGGACCTTGCTGTTGCTGTTGCTGTCCTACAAGACGCATATTTTGCTGACCTGTCGGTGCCTGGCCAGGCGGTCCACCATGTATTTGACTTGGTAAGCTACCAGGCTGAGGGACTTGACCATGGAAGCCTGCCGGTGGTCCGGACCCCGGCTGAGGAGCTGGAGACTGGCCTGGAATGGGCACTCTTTGCAATGGCTGTTGTTGATTTGCTATTTGTGGTTGCTGAGCAAGCGGACTGCTCGTCTGCTGAGGCCCGAGTTGACCAAGCTGTTGCGATGGCCGGCGCGAGTGGTCGATCGGAGACGCCGTCGCGGTTACCGTGTGCGCAGACGAGATGGATGGCGAACCCTTGCTGTGATCGGAATCACCATGCACAGAACTAGCCTGTGATGGCTGAACCGGCTTTCTAGCAGGAGCCTGAGAAGACGTCGTAGGGGTTGATACTTGCGTGACCTGGCGAGGGCCGTCATCCTGACCAACCTGGGGTTGCTGCGGTGGTGCTTGCTGTCGGAAGCTCAGCGGAGAGTCGTTGTTCTGGCGCTCGATCGGCGTGAAAGGCACCGATGTGGACACTTGAGAGATCGGGGATTGGGGTGGGGGTGAACCCCGGAGCCCAGCTTTGCTTGCAGAGTCGTCAATGGGAGGGCTGACCGTCTCTTGACGCAGAGTATCCTCTGGCGGAGGGGAAACCTGCGTGGGGGGATGGCTTTGCAGTGGATGCTGGTTCAGAGGACCTGAGGATGTCCGTCCAACCGCCTCCCTTGACTGGACTTGTGGATTAGGAGATGATTGACCCATTGAAGGGGTCCTCTGTCCGTTCACTAGTCCGGGTTGTTGCTGTCCAGGAGTAGCATTCGCTGATGCGATTGAGGCCTGTGACTGCTCCGATTGCAACTGTGGATACATCATAGGCCTTGGGCCACCGCCTTGCACTTGACCTTGCTGAGTAGCAGGCCCGCCTTGCGAGATAGTGTTCTGCAGCTGCGGCTGCTGGGTTGGTCCTTGAGGACGCTGCTGACCAGACGCTTGTCTCTGATGTAGGAACTGCTGTTGGCCCGGTCCACCCTGAGATGCGAACTGACCCTGACCCGGCTGCGGCTGCTGGCCCGGTTGTGGTGAACGGAGCTGGGCGGGCGGGCCAAAGGATCTAGGTCCTTGCTGATCTTGCTGAGCAAGAGGGGACGATATTCTCTGCTGACCAAGGGGGTACTGGCTTGGCTGCTGACCGGGAAACTGGCCAAAGTATTGTTGTTGACCCGGTTGCGGTCGACCTCCAGGAGGAACAGCCATCATGGCTTGTGGCGCCTGAGCCTGCGACTGGCCCTGGGTTGGCTTGGGTTCCCGAGTCTTCGACCCAGAACGACCACCAAAGATATTTGACAAGAAGCTGCCTCCAGAGGGCTTCCTTCCCCGTTCCTCGCCGCTGGAAGGACTGGACTGCATCATCGGATTAGGTCGAGCATCGTTTGGAGTGAAGGGTCGAGAACCCATGCTGTCGCTCCGCCCTCGTCCTACCGGAGGAGGTGGACCCATTGGACCCAGCTGCTGCTGCTGACCGAACTGTTGTTGAGCCAGCCGTTGTTGCTGAAATTGCTGCTGCTGGTGCTGATGACCAGGCAGTTGTGGACCCGGCTGTTGCTGAACCGACTGCTGTTGAACAGTTTGTTGAGGCTGCTGAGGTACTTGCTGACCGGGTTGCCGTAGCCCTCCAGCTTGTTGACCTGGCTGTTGAACCATCCGTTGCTGCTGAAATTGCTGTAGATGGTGCTGGCTCGGCGGATGCTGGCCTAATTGCTGTAGGTGACCAGGAGACTGCGGGTTGGATTGCTGTTGGGGAATCTGTTGACCTGGGTAAGAACCCGGCTGTGGCTGTTGTGTCTGGTGCTGCGGTTGTTGGTCTGCGGAGGGGGTCTGCTGATCCAGAGGAGTCTTCTGCTCTTCAGATTGAGCGCCTTGAGTCTGAGCGGACGCAACACTGGGGCCCTGTTCCGCAGGGCGTTGCTGACCAGGCTGCTGACCAGGTTGGAGTTGCTGGCTTTGCTGGAACAGCTGAGGCTGCTGCGGAGGGGATTGCTGACCTACTGGACGTTGCTGACCCTGCTGGAGCTGTTGAGGCTGCTGTGGAGGCGACTGCTGGTCTTGTTGCTGACCTTGTGGTCGTTCTTGCTGCGGCCCCTGTTGAGCAACTTGCGGGCGGAACTGCTGTTGAGCAAACATCGGTCCAGCACTCGGCTGCTGCAGTTGAGGTTGCTGAGCGAACATGGGCCCTGGAACACCAGGTTGTCTTGTGAACTGCCCTTGCTGGCCTCCGTTAAAGCCACCGCTGAAGCCCTGCGGTCCGCCTGGAGGTCCCTGACTAAACGACTGGCGTGCCGAATGTGAGCTCCCCGGCGGTTTCTGGCCGTTCTGGTGGGCACTGGATCGGTTGAACATGGAGGTCAGTCCTGAGAAGCGTTTCTTTGGACCTCCGTTGATAGCGGATGGCGGTGGGCCGGTATTTGCTTGGGGCACACTGTTGCTCGACGTGGAGGCACGAGACATGTCTGGTCTTGCAGGGTTTTGTGTCTGGGCGGATCCGGAATCAGCCGCAAGGCCGAAGAATGACCTCTTCTTCTCGGGCTGTTGCATTTGCTGAGGCGGCTGCTGACCATGCTGCTGTTGTATCCTCTGATCAAAAGCGCCAGGAGGACTCTGAGTTTGAGTTCTCTCGAGATTGTTGATACCGGCATTTGAAGACGGAGTATTGGCCAGAGGGCTATGTGCAGGTTGCTGTGATGATTGCGAGAGTTGCGATAAAGCATGTCCCCCGAAGAAAGAGTGTCGCTTTCTGCACTCCTGGAGCTCTTCCGTGGCCACGCTCGACTCGGAAACGGCATCGCTCGTCGGATGGCTGTGTTGTGCGGCAGCGGGAGACTTTCCAGTCGTAGGACCCCCGAAGGATTCGCGACGGTCTCCGGGGCCTTCCCTTGAAAATCGACCTCGCAAGTTGGAGAACAAACCAGAATTTCGCCGTGCCTGCTTGTCGTCTGCAGTCTGGATTGGCCCGGGAGGAGCGAGGTCAGCGCTGTCGAGGGTATCGGCGGTGTCGATCGTGTTACTCCGTGGCACCTGTCCAGGCTGAGCTTGGCCGGGTGTGTTATAGGGAGGCTGCTGAGCCTGAGAAGGCGGAGGCGATTGTTGTTGCGTCAGCGTTGGGGGTGATGCCGGCAGACCAGTTTCTTTGTCAAACCCGTAGAAGGGCTGGTCTTGAGGTGTTGTAGCATTACTCGGTGACCGGTTTCGGCTAGGCGACAGGAGCGGCTGCTGCAAATGAGACTCTTCAAGCTTCCAGGCGCCTTGAGGCGGGAGTCGGAGGTGCCCTCCGCCGTTGGGCGAGACAGGGCCGGCAGTCTGCCTCATTACCTGGGGAATGGCTTGAGCTGTGGAACTCGGACCTTGTCCCTGCAACATGAATCGAGGATCACTGTTCGGCATTGCTATGCCTTGAGGATGCACTGGGCCGGAGAACGCTCGACCGTGAAGCCCCGGTGAGCCCTGCTGGAAGCTCTGTTGTGGTTGCGGCGAGCCCGGCATCCCTTGTTGCTGCATACCCTGATATGCAGGGCCGCGCTGATAGACTTGCTGATTTTGGGGCAAGGCGTTTGGCTGACTGGGACGATATCCGCCAGTGATCTGGTACTGTTGAGGTGTGCCTTGAATGTGATGTGGGCTCTGCATCTGGCTTGGGAACTGTGGCTGGGCCATTGCCTGACTGCTGCTTCCGGGCTGAGGCGACCCAGTGTGCTGTGACGAGGGAAGGTTGGCTGGATCGTTGCCCTCGTCGCCAGCCTTCACGACTGAGCTAAGGAGCGTGGAAGTGCGCCGTATGGGGGGCAGACCGACAAAGGAGGATTGGCGATGTGGCGAGCTATCGTCAGCCTGCTGCTGTTGCTGCTGCTGGTATTGTTGTGCAGCATTTTGGAATTGCTGTGCAGCATATTGGAATTGCTGTGCAGGGGACTGCTGAGGTTGTCGCCCTGGTCCTTGTCCTTGCGCCGGTTGAGAATCGTACAGCTGGCTCTGCTCCCAGGCCTGGTTCGGCCTCTGTGACGGAGCCTGCCACCCTGAATTGGCTGGAGCTTGATTGTATTGTCCTTGGTAGCTGTTAGCTATTGGCGGAGTATTTGGAAAGCTGCCAGGGCTGAATTGCTGTTGCTGCAGCGGTGGCTGTTGTTGCTGTTGGGCAAAGGCAGCCATGCTTGCTTTCTCTGCCAGCGGTTCTTTGTCTTTTCTGCGATCCTGTTCTTGTAACTGCTCGCTGCGCGATTTTGGATGCAACTCGGTGGTTTCTGAGCTCTTTGTTGTCCCAGGCGGTGATACAACCCACTCGCTTTCAGTGTTGTCTGGAATTGGCTCGTCCAAAGTCTCTGGACTTATGACATTCCGATCTGTCGACGGGCCGTCCCGATTGTCGTCTGTACTGTTTTCAATGGCGATGCTTTCAGAATGGGGGATAGGGTCGGTCCGCTTGTGGGAGCTCTGTTCGCGGAACTCAAAATCCTCTTCCTCGAACAAAGGCGTGCCGGTATACGGATCCCAAGTCGGCTGGAACTTGCTTATTGGAGCGGGCACGCGTAACCTGTCGTTGACGTCGAGACTAACAGGGCTGGGAGCGCGAATGTCGTCCTGGTCTTTGGCAATAGGGGTTGGTCGTCGCGACAGTGAAAAAGTCTCAGACACAGGAGATACTAGCTGAGTGTTGTCGGCAGGCCCATCAGTGACGATACCGATTGAGCTCTGAGGCAGTGGAGGACGGGCAGGAGTAAGATCGGGAGCTGGAGGAGACCACGGCGACGATACAGACAGCACGTCAAAAGGCGAGAGTCTTGGTGGATTGGGGAGTTGAGGAGGTTGCGAAAAGCTCGAGCTGACACCTAAGGCTAGGCGAGGAGGGCCTGTCAGGTTTAATTGAGAAGGATTCTGAGGGTGCTGTTGCTGCTGACGGACCCCATCCCCAGCTTGCAGGGGTCCTCGAGCTGGCTGGCGTGCTTGAGCTGCTCCCGCTCTTATTATTAGCCCATTTAGCGAGAAACGGCCCCGCCGGGCTGAGCCGGTTTGTGGCATCGAAGATTGGTCCAGCTCGTGATTGTCGACTTTATCCACGTTGTCGATCCCAAACCTGTCATTTGGAGCCTGCTGTTGGCTGGATTGTGATCCTACAGCTGGACGTGCGGCTGGGAGTTGGATTGACGTGCGTCGTTCCTTCAACTCTCTCTTCACCGCGTTGCTGAAATGGGAGAAGCTGTCTTGAATGCTGCTGCTCGTGGCACTCCAACTATTTGTCCGCCTCGACCTCGGCCTTATGTTGCCCGTGCTGACATGAGGATTGCTGTTTGCGGCTCTTGCGTGAGCACTATGTGTCTGTCTCCTTGGTGAGGCTGAATCAAGAGTGACCGAGTCCTACAAGAAAAGTCATGACGAAAAGGTTAATGCAAATCTCAAGGGCAATAGATGAAAAGCAGGTGTGAGATATACATAGGAAAACCACAACGGAAAGAACGAATGATGGTATCCACACTCTCATCATGGTTGTCCTTTAGAGAAGTCAAAGGTGTATATGCATGTCTCTGAACAATGTCCAGGCAGGAGGTGGATATCTAGCAGAACTGGAATGACAACTGACACCGTCGAGCCATAGGGAACTCCCATTGTGTGGCTCATCTCCGGCATGCATTTTGGGTCGTACGGAGTACGGGAAAGGGCAGTTGACTACGGGAAAGGGCAGTTGACTACGGGAAAGGACAGTCGAGTGCGTGGCGCTCGGGGTTGGAAAACAGTCCAGTTGCAATGGCCCTGACATAGGACGGCGAGCCAGACACCGGCACCTCTCACTTTCCAACATCTCAGCATGTTGCGGCAGAGCAATGACCTGGTTGAGCCCGGAGAGACTGCACTGAGACTTGACCACAGCAAGGCAATGGCAGAGAATAAGGAAACCATTTGATAAGATCTCGATTTGTAGCAACATGTCCTTCTTCCACTGTCATTAGCACACCATTTTTGCAGCAAGATAATCTCTTCACATCGTCCATTAACCCCATACCACCATCCGATAACCATGCTTCAACAGCGACACTACCTCAATGCTCCATCCGACTTAAGCATAGGTATACCCTGATAACCATCTCCGACAACGCTGCCCAGACAGCGCCAACAGCCATGTAGAGGGCTTGAATGAATATTATAACATGATTGTGAAACATAAGAGGATGTCTTGCCATAGCCATGCGCGAAAGTCCAGATGCCGGTCGACCAGTCTCGACGCCGAACTGCAAGCTACAAATGCTGAGAGTCGTAGGTGGTGGGCCGGTCATGAAAAAGAAAATGATATTATGGGTATGTTATGGGTATGTGAGGGTGTTGCACCAGGTCAGCACGAAAGAGGTTAATTGGCTACCTTCTTGCCTTTGGCCTTCAGGGTCGAGAACAAGCCCTTCGAGGCCTTGCCGGCAGTGGCGAAGAACTCCTTAGTCTTGGGACCAAGGTGGGCAGTCGGGTGACCGTGATGACGAGCAGATGGAGGCGTGGTCCCGAGGGCCGTCGGTGACAGGAGTCCACCGGCATCTTGGGCGCTTGGGACATCGTGACTGTAGATTTGCGAAGACTGACCGCCAGCCCGGCTGGCTTCGACAATGTCTGGATGCTGGGCAGCCAGATTCTCGAGAATAGTCTCCAATCCAGTCTCAGCCGCGGCATAATGAGAACGAGCCTTGTTAAACTCTGTAATGCGGTCCGTCTGAGAAGGCACCTCCATGATCTCGCGGAAGGTTAGGACGGGGTTGGAGGTAAGGGGACCCGGATGACCACTGAAGCCCTGCGAGGTGCGCCGCGGGACAGCGTTGTTAATGATTAAAGGACCAGGCATAGTAGTACTGCCCTGCAGGATTGTCGAACTCGGGGGTGGTGAGCGGCTGTGAACGACAGCATCCTTGTTCTCATGGACGACTGCCGGCGAGGCAGTCCTCTCATCCTCGTCTAAGGTATCAGCCGACTTGGCATCTCCACTAGGATTGATAGGGGCAAGCTCGGCAGAAGGTGAGACCATGGAGGAGGACGCATGGTTGTCAACCAAGGACTTTGGCTCCGCTTGGATGTCGACCTTTGTGGCCTCGATTCCATCGCGTTCCCACGAAAACCTATTGGGCAGAACAGGACGATGGAGCTCGACAGTAGTCGCCTGAACATCAGTCTTAAAGACGTCCACAGACGACCGCGGAGTCGCAGCCGTAGGAGTCGATGCTGGGTTCTGTTGTGACTGTTAGCGAGGACTTGCAGGCTTTCAGTTTTAAGAAACGGAGCTTACATTGCCACGTGTGTCGTCGTTGGCAACTGCCAGAGACTTAGGACGAGTCTCATCAGGTTGCACATTCAGGGCAGCAGGCATGGCATCTGACGCTGTCCTAGTAGGGATCGGGGGAGTGGCGTTGGCGTCATTGACATTTCCGCTGCCGGCAAAGCTCCAATAGTCATCATACAAGTCAGGGAGGAACGAAGACTCGCGGGCAGCACCAGATGGACCATCATATGACCGATTGCCGGCATCCGAAGGCTCCACAGCGGTGGTGGGGTTGGGTGCAGCTGGAGACAAGGACCGCAAGATCTCCGCAGACAGCTTGTCACTCTTTGTTGGGGAAGCGTTGTCCGACGACGGTGACTCGAGTGCCGTCATGTACGTCTCTCCACGAGACAAGTCGACCGGTGGTGAGGGAGGGCCAGCGGAAGGCTGCGGAGGGTGAGCGATAGTGTGATCAGAGGCATCACCTACCGAGCTACCTTGGACCAAATGTTCCTTGGGGGCGGATTGCTCACTCACGGCCTCATCAGACGGCGGGTTGCCGGTCGGCTGCGATGAAGAAGGCGCCGAACTCTCCAATGTAGGTGAGGGAAGATAGCTTTGGTAGTCCGTCACCAAGGGACCGGGCAGGTCGGGAGGCGGGAGGACTTGGCTGCCAACACTTGGAGTCGGTGCCAAGGCGGGGCCTGTTGGAGATCTGGATTGAGCGCTGCCAATGGTACCGACCTGCGAATGAATCTCCTTAGCCTGCTCCGAATGCTGGAGGAGCAGAGGGTGGAGAGTCAACTTCGGATTGTTTGCCGATGAGACATTGGAGGCTCCTGCCTCAGATGAACCTTGCTCGGAAGAGACAATAGGAATAGGTGCAGAGATTGGGAGCTGCGAAGCCTGAGGATCTGGTGTTACCACTGATACCTCAGACGGAAGTGCGGGCAGCGCCTTGTCAACGCTCGGCGACTGCTCAGACTCAGACTTACTCGTGACGACGTCTGACCCTGCGCGAAGAGCTGGGAGAGTCTTCTGCCAAGACTGCGGCCTTTGGGAAGACGAAGCTGCTGCTCGATCTCCGGTTTGGGCTTGGTCTGTGCTGGAGCGGGCGTCTGGGTCTGGACCTGTCGAGGACGACTGTCTGAGCTGGTCTGGACGTTCATCTGGGCGTGCTGGGGTGGTGGCACCGGAACGGGAGCTGTCGGGCTCGGATAAGGCGTTGGAGGGCGAGGGAGGTTGGGACCCGCCTCCGACGCCTGACCTTGCCTGGTGTCCGAGCGTTTCGGCTTGGGCTTTCTGAGCTTGCTCCAGACCGGCATCTTGCTGAGGCAGTGTCGACGAAGATGAAGGTGACTCTATGACTGTAGACAGAGAAGAGCTTGGTGAAAGGATAGTGTGTGAAGAAGGAATTGTTGGAACTGGTGGAGGCGGCGAGGATGCTGGGGGATTGAAAGAAGAAGAGGCTGCGAGATCAGAGGAAGTCGAAGAGGAGAAAAGGTCGAATCCAAAGACAGATAAACGACCGAGTTCTGGCAACTTGGGACTTGTGGAGAGTCTCCTGAGTTCTTCCCCAGACTGGTCGTTGTTGAGCTCCTCAACCTGGTCACCCGCCTGAGCCTCACTTCCGCCTTTCTCATGGACATCGCCTGATCTAAGGGTCCCATCCCGCGTCACTCCTTCCCTCCTGTCGAGTTCTCGCAATTCTCTGGCCTGGTGACCCTGGTCGACCTGGTCATCAGCACTTTCGCTTCGTGGTGGAAGACGCGAAGTTGCTGAAGATATGGCAGGAACGTTGTCCTGGGCGGCAGGTACGCTCTCTGATTCGGCTGTCCTAGCCAATAGAGACGCGTCAGGCTGAGGAGGGTTGCCGGATGTACCTCCGCGTGCCTCGTAACTGGCGATCAACCCTTCGATCCCATACTCGCTCTTTCTCTCAGCCACGGTCGGAAGACCTGTTCTGCCGCTTCGTGGCACGGTACTGTCGTCATTGTCGCGTCCTGGAACGGGTTCTTTCTTTCCCTTCGAGCCTACTTGGATCTCCTCTGTGAAAGGCACCTCAGTGCCGCGTGTAAGCCCAGGAGACATGACGTCTGAATCTGGACGCGCCTGCCCTTGTTCCTGTACCTGCCGAGTGTTCTGTGAAGTTCTTGCCGGTGACTGAGTCCGTAGACTGCTCGCAGTATCACTTCCGCGTCCCAACCCGAGACTGTCCAGGCTCGGTCTCCCAGAGTCTATGGACCGTCGTACCTTCTCTTTCTCTTCCTCCAGCTTCTTGTAGATATCTGCCGGACGTACGAAGGGCAGGGGTTTGCCTGACGTGATCGGCGACCTCATGCTGCCTGAGGGTGAAGCGGATCGTGGGCCACCTGCAGCACCTTCCGCTATCCACGGCTTATTTGGGGACATGATGTCGCCTGCATTAGCGTGACTCGATCCAGGTCTGGATCCCATCTGCAGAGAGGGTTCTACATGGGTTGGCGAGTAGACAGTGTTGGCAGGCGCGTCGTGTTGACCAAGACTGCTTTTGCGTCCCGGAAAGCGAGTTGGCACTGTACTACTAGCGCTTTGAGGCGCTGGTGACATGGTTCTTCTTGGTCTTTGCCCTTGAAAGGGGCCGGGGGACGCTCCTCTGTCGCCGTACATTTGGCCAAACTCAGCTGCTGCAGAGTATACGCTCGATGCGGTTGCACTCTGAGGTACGCCTACAGCATGTGGGGACATGTCTCTTGACCGTTCTACTCCAGGTGTACTCCCACGGGATGGCGGACCTTGCCTCCATGGCGATCCGGTGTCTGTCGTTGTAGATTGGGTTGCGGGGTGTTGGGTTTGTATGTGCAAGGCCGGCGCACCGACCGGTGTCCTTATGCCCGGGCTCGACGATACTGCCGGCGAAGCTGCCCGAGCCCCAAGACCAGTTGTTTGCAGTGGACGCGGCCCTGCAGGCGAGGGCGGATGGCTGTTAGAGAATGTCGCTGGTGGCGCGGCTTGCTGCTTCGGAGGAGGCTGCACCACAGGTTCGGGCTCGTCATCGTCATAGTCGGCGCCCCAGTCATCGCCGCCATAGTCTACTGTCTTTGCTTCGACCCATTTTCTTGTCTTCGTTCGGTTGACGTTGGCCTTGTATTGGTTGGCGGTGCCCGAGGGCGCATTTGGGGTCCTGGAAGACGCGCACACGTTAGTATGACCATCACAATCCTGAGCTTCTTTGATCGTGACTGACAATGGAGTTGATGAGCCAGACTGGTGGAAGACAGGGTCGTAGGAGCCTTCCATTGCGATTTCGAAGCGCGGCAGCACAGGGAGTGCTACCGCATTCTAGTTGTCGGCCGGGCGCATACGTGAATAGGGGGCAATGTCCACTGAAATGTATCCTTTCCCTCAAGGCACTCTGATAGCAGCACACTCGCTGGCGGTACCCAACTAAGCCAGGAAACAATTCGTGATTGTTCTGTCCTCCTTGGCAACGGCGCGAAACTGGAGTCGCTGTCTAGGGGTGCGCGTCGGCTAGGGTGAATCAGGAATGCAGCAGCAGATTAGCCCGCGACGCTAGTAAGACTACGATAACCGTCGCAAATGCAGATTCTGATGAAAGATGGCATGCACAGTACGGGCCGGAGTCGAGATCTCGACACAGAGGTAGATGAAGAGAATACAGGTTTCGGGATCACGGCCATGACATAAGGTCAGCTTGGAAACCAGCGTCCACGTAGCATTCTAAGTCTTCTCCTGCCAGCACACTGCATATTTTGCTAGGATAATACCTTGGTGTGGTACTAAGCTTGGTGGCCTCAAGAGGATTAATTAATTGCTCCCTCCACCCGCCGGGTTTAATGCCTCGGGAACCGTCCAGCGGTATAGACTTACGTAGCAGGTGGTCTAAGCCACTACTCTATGTCTAACCCTAACCCGCTTTGTGTCGGCGGTAGTTCTCAGCCGGCCGAGAATTTGATACATCCAGGACATAGTCTATATGTTCCCAGACGATCCTCTTTCCAACGCTCCTTTCTATCTCAACAAGGTGAAGGATATGGAACCTCCACCAGCTCAGGATTCCGTCACAACGTCCACCTATCGTCGAGGTGTGGCAAAAGATATCATCCCCCTTTGAGATTGTCCAATGGCCGTGCTCTCGCTAAACAACATATCCACGTTGGTGATGCGTCAGCCCTGCCACTCCTTCAGGAATTTTCCTCTTCCACCATAAGGTCGATGGCCTCCCCATAATGTTATAGTACATGATACCTAGGCAGAAGATGTCCGTCTGCTCTGTCGACACCCACGGTTTGCGGTGGTTCAAAAATGACCTCTACGTCGGGCAAGTATCCGCTGTCCAAGTCCTTGTACATGGAGCCTCTAAAGTTTGCAGAGATAGGTAATTCGATCTATCCCGAACCGAGCAGTCATAGGAGGACGTTCCCAAATGAGGCTAATGTATCCTCGCAGAGATCGTCCCTTCAGCCTCTATGTAACTGCTGCCATGCACGTGCAGTTCTGTATGCCACTGCAGCTGAGCCGCGTCGTTCGATCGTTACCTACTCGTAGCCAAGCGTATCGCATTGAGTGCGTTCGAATTTGATCTCAGAGGGACGGACTTTCTTGTCCTTCATAATAAACCTTACAATGGCCGTATGTAAACCACCACTCAAGTCGCCCCTTCCAGGCCAGGGACAGCCATCGTAGGGACCCTTTGTCTTGTGGGGGCCAGAGTTCTAGCCTCGCCACATGGGGAGGCACCTTGTCCGCCCGCTGAAAGCCGAGATGCAGCCCTTGGGAAGCGTTAACCTCCAACGCTTCGCCCAAGCAGTCCATTCGTACCTCGCCTACGCAAGCACGATGACCATTGGCGTAGCGAAGAAGCAGACCAATGATAGGCGTATACGTCGCGATTTCTCTGCGACAAAGCGTAATTTCCACGACATTTTCGAGAGCAACGGCAGAGTAGAAGTAGTTTGCGTTACTGCTGGGGAAGCATGGATTCGAGACAGAGTTCGGGCGGAGGAAGATTGGTTGTTTGACAGCCAGCCGCTGAATTCCACGATCCGAGAAATTGAAGGATATCCGAGTCGGACTCTCTGGCAGTCTGCACCTTCGAGTCCATTTGGGTTCAATTCCGCCATTTTGCATAAGCAACGACGGGACACGGACACGGCGATCATTGTTCGCCTTCCTCGGTTAGTCCTAAACTTACTCAACAGTTAGCTAGGTCTGAGAGGATCTGGGATATTCTTACCATGAGGCCTATATGCACGGGTTGCTTGCCGTCTCGGAGCCAAATCTCCGAAATAAGTTCACCAGGGTCGACAGGCATATAAACCCAGAGTGCTCGATTGTGCAACATGTCAAAATCCTTATAGAATGCCAACTCCTCTCCGTCACGATGAGCATGGATCGTCATGAACCTACCCGCCCAACACACCGAATACCCAACTATCATTGGCTCATTACAGTTTAATAAGACCATTTGAAGGCTTTGTAAAGCTGAGTGCGATTTTCCAAGGGACAAGCACCGAAAAAGGAGTATCTCGGATGGGGGGGTTGGTGCAGACCAGATGGTGTTCTCTGAGAAAATGTCGGCGGATGTATTGGACTTGGACGCATCAGTTGCGGGTGCAATAATTGCGGACTTGACAGATCGAAGTTTCATTCCCTGTTCCAAGCGAATAAGCAGACGCAGGGGTGACCGAGGGAGCCAACTCACAACAGACTTCACGACAATCGTCTTCGAGGCGAGCGGTATGGTTCGCCACCAGAGACCCGGTTCCTGGTCAGCGAAGAATGGAAGCCTGGTAGAGTCTTCCGGACCGGTAAATATCAACTGCCTAACGCCCAGGTGGTCTTCCAAGACGTAAAGTACATCTACCTTTAACGCCCTATCAGCGTCGAGGAGCCTACACTTGGAATCAGGCGTATTGGATAATCTCGCCACATAGCGAACGCCGTCAACATAAACATAATGAGCCCATAGCCCGAGTTGGAGATTAAGGTCACGCTCCGAAGTGATACGTGTTCGCAAGAGCTCCTGGATAGTACATATCGCACATTCACGAACCAGCTGTCCTGCGATTAAGAAGCAAAGCTCTAGAGGTAGCCTGGTATATTCTCGCAACCTGTTTCCAAGTAAATACCGGGTCCTATGATGTCGCCTCCTCTCCTCAGATGGCATCGGCTCGAAAGAATATGCGGTAGCCTGGAGAAACAGAAGGGATGGAGGCGGCGCGGCAAATGCGAGGCAGTCGGTATGATAACCGGGAACTTGTCCATCGTAATGGTGACAGAATGTTGAACAAGCGAGAAACTTTGACTCTAGAGCCTCGTCTAGATGGCTGGAAGAGTCGTAGTTGAACGGTGAGGACACGCGACCGTCAACATCTGGGGCCGTCAACGAAGCTCTCAAGCGAGTTGTGAAGAGTGCTCACCCGCAACGATTTTTGCACCTCGTACGATAGTAAACCGACACAGCCGACACCGAGAAGGGACGCAATAGTAGCGTTCGTCGTCTTCTGATTCGGTCGATTCCATGGAATCTTGTAAAGGAAGGTAAGGCTTCGGTCTGTTCGCTATGATTTTGAGTGTTTCTCAGGAGAGTGAATCCTGAGGTGCACAACTTTCAACCTTTTGGTTTAACGTTAAGCCAATCACAAGTCTAGCCATGCTTAGCTCAGCAATTTGGCCAAGCACACATGCGGTCCTGTCTCTGTGATCCCTCTGCACCTCAGCACATACACGGGGTACGATGTCGAGGGTCAGGTGGCACCAGCTGAGAATTGGTAGCATTGAGGCTGCGTTTTCCAGCAGAACGGACTAGGTTCTCTTCAGACAACATCAATGCACTCTTTTGACTGCGATCACACTACATGTTCTTTTGACGATGGTAGTACAACAATTTTCTAGCTCTCTGGCCTCCACATTGATGACATTGACAGCTGTATGTAGTTGCGTCGGTACATTACAAGGACACTGGAGATTTACACATTGTGACAGGAGTTGAAGATCACTAGAAATACTAAGCGGACTGGTAACTTTGACACACCCACTGGATAAGACATCGAGCTCACGTCCGCCCTTGTGTGTTTGCCAAGAAAGGGCATGATCAAAATAGGAGTGGTACATGGTGCAGGAAGTTGACTGGACTCACGCATCTGTTTGCGTGCATCGGGATGCGTTGGCACTGCACCGCGTTGAACTCCAGGTGGTGGCAAGCACAACGTCGTGCTCATGTACACGCCTTATGCAGGCGTGCCCAGCTGACCATTGGTTTGCGACCTTTTGTGCAGTTGGAGGTGTGAGCGACCATCCAAGCTCTCGTATGTGAGTCACGAAATACCACCCCCGCTGCCTGATCTCGCCCATGGCATACAGCCCGGAACCTCGACACAAAGTCATAAGCACTTGCACCACTGATATATATGGCCGGCTATCCAGATAATAACTTGCGGAGATTACTGGTGTAGTGAAAAGAGTTTCAAGACATCCTGTTACCATGAGCATTGTTCCCCTTACCGGTGTCCTAAGGAAACTGTACCAAGACGCTCGAGGCGCTGAGTGTAATGCTTCTGCCTTTTGGCAAATCTTTCTGCAAAAGGCAGGCATTTCACGAAGAGGAGTATATCGTCGTCTGTGAATATCTACCAGATACCTCTCGGAGGCGCGTGGATATCGTCGTCCGGAGATACGATGAAAATGAACATACCCTCTCATCCTTCGTCTTTCACGAAGCCAAGCGACTCGGAGGCAGCTACAGAGACGCCGAAATCCAAGCACTCAACGCCGCCAAGCTTGCGATCAATGAGACGATCTGACAGGCGTCTACGCGATCTCTACGGCTGGGACACAGTTTCGCGCGTGGTACGTGGCTGCAGACGAGGGTATCCTCCAGCCCTTACACGGGACACAGACATTCGCGGATCGGTCTCAATATCTTGATGCGGACTCCGATCGTGGCTATGAGCTACAGGAGGTCATACTTAACGCCAAGAACGACCCGCCTCTACGACGGGCTCCGGTTGTCCCTAGCCAGTCTCTCACTGATCTAGATATGAGTCATGGCCTCGAAGAGGACGAGGAGGTGCTCGAAGAGGAGCAAGAAGTGCTTGTCCAGGGAGACTGGGCGGACAAGACTGGAGAGGAAACCATGTGGCACGGCCAGAATGATGATATGGAACCGGGGGGAAGCATGGATAACACCAGCCATGTACCCTCTATCCATGAACCAACGGCCGGTCCCTCGAGAACCTCTGGAAGCGACGATCGCAGATACGTGGTGAAAGTTTGGAGGCAACCGCATCAGTTCGGCCCTGATGAATTTTGCTTCAGAGATCGTAAGGGCAAGGTTAGAACTACGTTCAAGAAAGATTGGATTAAGGAAGACCGCGGAGACCAAGTAATATGGGTGTACGGAAGGTATGTCAGTGAAAGGAAGATGTAAAGACTGTATTTCCATAATTTCCCTCTTGTTAGTCCTCGAGACTGAAACTGGAGCTTTATCTCGATCATAGCCTGTTTTGCCGGCTAGTCTCTCCTGATCTGTTTCTTGTCCCCCCTCTTCAGCCTCGACTTCTCGCTTCGAAGTCTGCAAAGGGCTTTTGCGTATTGCCGTGATATGATCTTCACCTGCCACGTCAACCAAAAGGCCTCGGGACGGTTGTTGACGGACTCCGCCTTGCCGGATATCAGGTTCACAGGCCAGTACACCACTGAGACAGCATCACCCTGTGTTGTCCGCCTACTCTTCCTTGTGTAGAGGGGTCATCCACAGGATGAGAAGGCTTTGTGATAGAGTTAGCTTGCCGTAGACAAAGCAGCACCGATGGTACGTGCTCGCAGTTGTTGGCCCTGCCAGTCACAAACCTTCGCGACGACCAAGGAGCTTTCCTGCCAAATACTGAACACTGCTGGAAATTACCGTGTTCGATGAGATGGGAGAGATGGTCGGTGATGATCACTAGGAGGAGTGGAGGACACAGGTTCCTGGCGGAGCAGGTAATTTTGCCGGATTCGTTGCCAGTGGCCGGGCCGGGCCGGGCCGCGGGGGGAAAGTCCCTGACTGGTGTGTAGTGTCGCCTTGAGGACGGAGGCAACAGATGTCGTCATTCGAGTCCCTGTCCCAGACAACAACATCTTTCAGGACGAAAAGATAGCGAATGATGTTCAGGTCATCAGATTTCTCCTCGAGCAGACACGATTCCTAACTTACGCCGCTGGCTTGGGGCATTTTGCACCTTTCATGATATCGGATTCCTCGAGGGCTGAGGGCTTTCACTTGTCTGACATTCCGAGGCACGCGGCCGACGAAACAACACTTTGCCTAAATCCATACATCGATGGACGAATCCTGGACCCTATTTACGATCAGATTGCCGATATCATGCTTCAATTCTTCCGATTCGAGTTCCTTGCATCGGAGCCATCCCCTATGCTGTCTTCAATACATGGCCTATCACTGGACGACCTCTGACCTATGGTATGCAGGAGCTGGCAAACACAGCCTCGATAAGAAGGTTCGACCAATCCGTCGGCGGCTGTGGTATGGGTAAATCTTCCAACATGATAAGGCTGCGCCGTGTAAGATACCTTTTTGCTATCCGAGCCCCAGGCACTTGACACCGCTTTTTGTGATTCTCCTCTTGGAGACTCCCACTGTTGGCTACCTTCAACTTCCTAGACTGGCCCGCTGATCCTTCGATACACCACAGTGCTTAAGGAACAAGTTCAGTTCAACCAGGGAAAAGAAGTCACGGCTACGGCTAGTACCTGAGCACGACGGATGACTTGACCCCTAGTAACTCTTCTAGATGTCATCATGTATCATCATCGAGACAAGTCAAGAGGAACTAAAAGCCTCCGGGACGAAGAACAACTTACCCCAGCGCCCCAAAGAAGTCAACAGCACAATGGAAGAAACCACAACATCCACGGAATGAGGAAGCTTTGGCTCAGATGCAGGCTTCGTCCTCTAGTGCACGGGGGATTCGTGAGAAGCATAAGGATCGTGCCACGCTCGATGCAGAGGGAGAGTTGAAACTGCAACAGGACATGGTCGATACCCTGGAGCAAGAGATCGAAGAGGTGGAAAAGGAGATGCAGGGGTTGACAGATCTTTTGCGGTAGATCTTTGGTCTTGCAATGCTCAACTGCGCCAGAGCTTTATGAATTGCCGTCCAGTGAAGAACATTGCTGCCGATCCAACCATGATGGCCATAGCAAATTGGTATCTAGACTCAGTGTCAGAAAAGGCGTTGAATCACAGGCACTTCCTAAAACAAACCTCGTCGTGGCCAGATATTCCAATTGATTGCGGAACCAAAGCTCGGTCCTATACGCCCTCATCTGACGCACCTTCTTCTTGACCAGCGCACGATGGAATGCTTCGCCGTCGAGGAACTTAGCTACACGCGTAGTCAAGTTCTCAGTATGTCTCAGAAAGCGGCCATCTATGAACGCATAGACCGTGGATATTTTGGCCGGGTTGTTAAGTGCCGCGGCGATAAGGAATTGTCCCCTCCTTGTATTAGGCTTCCACTCTCTTGACAAAGATGGAGCCTCGACGCCGGCCATCTGCAAGGCTGATTCACGACGAACTACCCGGTCCAAGAAAGACTCCAGCTCTCGTATGTATTCATCATACCACCCGCTTCTGCAGAGGCCACCGAGCTCTCGCCCAGCCACAGAGGGGGCTGGAACATCTGCAGCGGGACTACGCCGCTCCACTCCCAGTCTAGCACTGCCACGAGGTCTAGAACTCCGGGTGTACCAGCAAGTTGGCGGGCCTCAAGTCCCCATGGGCGAGGACGAAGGGCCCCTTGTTCAGATCTGGATCGAGCCACGTCGGCAGAAGGCGTCGGAACCCATCTAGGTAATAGATCATCTCCTCGGCATCGCCATGGTCGTAGACAGCGTACCGAGCTTCGGTAAACTCGTTCATGGCCAGGGCCATTATTGAATCGTAGTAATGACGTGCATACTTGTAAACCTTTGCCGGCCCCCATATGCTCGATACGTCCTAGCCCTCCATTCCCTGGCCGTTGGCTTCGATAGAGAGAGGCCGATTGGCCACGGCGAGCGTTTCGAGGGACAGCGACCCGATGTGCGGGAATTCCTGCTTCCAAAGCTGCAATAGCACATCGGCCACCTGGTCGAGTAGATGCGACTTTTGCTTCTCAGAGAGGTTGTCAAGTCCGATGTCTTGAAGTGTCCGACCCTCTTTGTAGTCCATGATTAAGTAGGGCAGTCCAATGGGATTGTTTTCGCAGAGCGAATAGGCGTGAATGGATGGGACTAGGATCGTTGTTTCAGATGCCAGATACCTGCCGGATTTATTAGGGAATTGCATGTCTTGAAGGAGTACGCTGCCAGGACTTCTTTAACTTAGGTACCTCATGGTGGCAACCTCTGCCTCGAGCTTCTCCTCCACAAAGGCCAGCCTGGGCGCTATAGGAATTCGGACAACCCATCTCGTGCCCGAGGGGTTGAATTGCACGAAAAAGCAGTAATTGTAGCTTCCTCGCTTCTGGTCAAACACCACACAGCTCTCGGAATTGGGGTGGTGCGCTGAGGCTAGGGCGCAGATAGCTGTTTTCTTCCCTTGAAGATCCCTGATGAACTCCTTACACTTCTTTTGAACACGGGAGTTGACAATCTCGTCAATCATGTTGGGAGCTGGGAGAAATATGTCATTACTGTTCGGAATGCCGCACCCTTTGGCTTTGCCATGTCGCGGTTCGTGTGCTCGACATACTGTGTACGTTCTGTGCACGGGCCCGGAGCCGTTGTAGACCTGAGCTCTAAAATCTTAGTTACCCCTGTATTACAGGGCCTAGGGTTACTACCGCAACCCGGAGACTGAGCCGTGTTAGCGTCCTTGTAGGCGGGTAGCGGCCAGGACCAGGGACCTGCCCCTGTGACTGATCTACTATGGTACGGTACGTACCTTATGTTAGTGCGCAACGCTACCTAATCAGCAAGCACAGCAGGGAACAGCACGATTACTGCGTACTGTGACGGGCAAGCACTTTGTCGCGATGTACAACAATAGCACCACACGAAAAGCAAGCATAGGATTACACTACCGTATTCTGCCATGGCCTGATGTGTAACCCTATCGCAGCAGGGCAATTTCACACTGTCGTCCCTTGCGATCTTAGCCACCTGCCCGGATTTTGTTTCGCTGACCTGGACTCTTCTGCCGCCCTGGCCCTCTAACAATAGTGATTTCTCCAGGTGACTTTGCAATGCGGGCCAACCCCCAGGGGCACAACCCATAGACATCTCGAGTCTCAGGATGGCTCGGTAAGCTCCTTCAACTTCTCAAAAATCCTCTTCTACTTGAGAAAACTGCTCTTTCAGGCGCTCAATGGCTAGTTCCTGAATCTCTGGCAACTCCTCGTTGCTGACCTTGGCCGGTTCCTTTCCTCGTGTGCTCGTGCTATATGTGCGATGACGTCCATGGAATCTTGGTAGTCAAGTAACCTAAAGGTACTTACAATAGGCGGCCAATGTTTGACACAGACATGCTTGGTTCGTAGTTGGTAGTACTATAAAGTACAGTACCTAGAGCAATTTCGTGCTGGGAGTGCTATACTACGGAAAGAGCAGACGCGTGCTATGAAATGTAGCAGGGGCTCAACCTACCTTGGGGACAGTGCGCGATCCTGCCGTCAAGCACCTCGCGCCTCTATCTGAAGAGCTACAACGAGGAGCAACTCCGATTGTCTTCCAAGCATTCTACCATCTCTCGAAGACAGACAGACTCTTTACCTCAACTTCCAAGTCACTCTCTTTCACACCAATACAATGGAATCAGTACTGAACGAATACTGCCAAAACAGATTCAACTGCCTTCCACCTCTTTGGCAACAATGTCACTGGAGTTGTCGTCTCGTCCCAGCATGGCATTGCCACGGTTCGCCCATTGCTCACAGGTTCAAGTCCTCTTGACGATATGGAGAAGAGCTGCTATCTAGGCAGTGTTGCGGCCCTAACTGTCACCTTTCCAGGTGTTCCCCCTCTGTTGTTATAACCAGAGTTCAACCTTACAACAAAGCCTCCAACCTAAGGTACTGAGTTCAGATCGAAAGCGCCGGTTGTCCTGTGTACTCACCCAAAGCTGCTATATGTCGGACGGGTTGGGGAAGCCGGCCTCAGGGGAATCACCATGCTCTGTGCTAATCCAGACATCACTGAGCAAAGCAGAACAAGCAGTGCGTCTTAATCGTGCTTGCCTAGAAGCTCGGGAGGACAGAGACTTCACAGGTATGTTGGTACCACACCGCTCCTGCCGCAACCCCCATCACCGGTAGCAATCAAACGGGCAGCTGTGGTTAACCTCTCCACAAGGTCGGGTGACAGTGAATCTCCAGCACTCTGACGTCAGCGCCATTAGCATGACCGGGTAAGGTACCTACCTTACCCCGAGACCGCTACCGCGTCTTGACGCGTCCCAATAACAGAATACCTCAACCTCGTGGACATCCTGACAACACCACGACCAAGAGACTGGCAGGCCACAAAGAGGTCAGCTCCCACTGCGGCGATGATATACAGAAAGATTGCCAGGCAAGGTGTTGCAAGGACGTCCCTTGTACCATGTCTTCTGGTGTCTTCTGGTGGGTTCCTCCTTCTGTCCTTTAGACAAGACCTTGAGTGGACGATGACCCGAAAGCACAGCGATCTTTCTTGAGGCGAGGAAAGAGCTGACGTCGAAACTGCAGTCTTGTCTTTTCCTGCTGCTTGTCTTTCCTCTTGCAGTGTCTTTTCCTTTGTCCTTTCTTCTGCTGCTTGTCTTTTCTTCTTCTGCGACCTGTCTTTTTCTTCCGCCATATTGCAGGCTGTTTCTTTTCTGTTGAAGTAAACATCCTTCCAAGGATTCGGATCGTCTTCTTCTTCCCCTTCTTCTTCTGCTCTTGACCAAGAAGACGCCGGCTTTGCATTCTTGATATGTCACGGTCGGAATGCTTTACCTCTTCATCATCATCAGCTTTCCTCTTCTGATCTGTATTACTTGTGCCTTGTGGGCAAGCTTGAACGCTTCTTCAATCCTTTTGCTTGATTGCCCGATCTGAGACTCGTTCATGTCAATGGTTGTTCTCTCCAGGCATTTGCGGAGCTAGTCGCAATAGCTTCGTCGGCTGACATCCTTGAAGCCCATGTCCCTGTCCAGGCATAGGAGTTCATGCGTTCTTTTCAAACGTCTTCGTTGCCTTTTGTCCTTCACGTCCTTTTGAGTCTGGTGCAAGTCGTGAATGAGATCCATATCACACCTGGAGCAACCATCACTTTTCTGCAATTCCGAGGCATCATCACCAGATTTTTGCTGGCATCGCTTCGCCCCTCAAGGTACAATACCTGATGCTCTGCCGAGGATGATAATGGCTTCCTCTGATGGCTGACCTCCTACCCAGGTTGCAGGATTTTCTTTCCAATCCTCCATTGGTCTTTGTCCTTGAGATTCTTTCGAGGCTGGAGCAAGTCGTGGCTGGGCCACATATTATGGCTATGGCGAGCATCATTTTCTCCAATTCTGAGGCATCACCAATAGTTTTCCGCTGGTATTGCGTTGCCACTCAAATACCATGCCTGACGCTTTGCCGCAGATATTGCTTCTTCTAATCGGTTCTGCAGCAGATGGATTTTCCCCCATCCAATCACGCAGAATTGCCGGATGGCGGAGGTAACACGAAATGAGTAAGTGGTCATCGTTCAAGCTCATATCAGCCGACATTAGACCGGATTGCTGACGGGGGGGATCTCAGCTCCCAGTGACCAGCGAAAGCTCACCACCTGATGGCGATGATGAAGCCGTTGGCAGTTCGGCCCAAGAGGTGCGCTATCTCGGCCAAAGCTAGGCCGAGCTCTGTGAGTGGCGCCACGAGACCTAAGCTTCGAGGCGATGCCGCTAACCTAGCAGCGGTCTAGCGCGGTGGCTTGCCAAGCGTCCGCCTAGGGGCACTTCCATCAACTACATATCTGTGCGAAGAAGATATACGGTATCTAGAGATGTCTGGCGTGACAGATGACAGTTGTTGACGTGCTTCAAGTGCAGTACGTCGGCTCAAATACAGGTAAGTCCATTGCAGTTGGCTGGACGTCTCCCAGCTGACGACGTGCTTTCTTTTAACAAGCCGATTCAATAAGTCATCAACCGAACAAGTTATCCGTCTTCTGCGTTCTGTCTGGCCTCATTCGAATCTGCATCATCTTCACACTTGCCTTCCAACACTTGCAAAGATTCAATGGCGACTAGACAAGGGACGGCAACAGTGGGACACATTGTCACTGCCGTTGGGACACGACATTACTGCCGGTGGGAGCCCAGATGAAGATGCCCTCATGACACAAGGTAAGAGCCTCCAAGAGAAGGATGTCTCGCCTCTTGCTAATGAGAAAGGACAGGCCAACTTATGCCCGCCATCACTTGACAGCGGCTTGGACAATCGGCCGAGCTCAAGAAGCAAGCACACTGCAAGCGAACAAGACTGCACGTGAGAGAGAAATCTGGAGCTTGAAGATACGGTGCAACGGGGCATCACCGTCACATCATGCCGTCCCGGCCTTGCATGGTCCCGGCACCGGACCCGGACCGGCCCCGACCCGGGGTGTGTGGAGCCGGAGCTCGAACCCTAACCCCGCGACAACACGATACGTTGGTGTTGCTGGGCAACGACGACACGATAAGTGGAGCCAGACCTCCGGAATCCCAATCCCGAAGACGGCAGGACACCGCGGCCTTGGATTTCCGGGCTGCCATGAGGCGCGGAACATGCTGTCCGAGTGCGCGGTTGGTGCCGCTTTGGAGTGATGTGCACGGCTCTTTCATCAGGCGCAGCGGCGTGGTATGAACGGTCCCGGGGGTTGACAGCCGGGCCGTCTCCCGGGCCGGCTCCGGGGCCAGCGTGAAGGCTGCCGTCGAAAGTCTCCGGTCACTGTCAACTTGCCGGCGCCTGAATGAAGAGCAGGTCAGCTTTCGCCATGGTCATCGAAGCATTGCAGGTGTCTCGCGGCGTTGAAGAACCTCGATCAGGAGCTCACAACCTATGGCGTGCCTTCATCTGAATCTCGTGCTGCGCATCCGTGAAAGCATGGCTTAATCAGGTGCGTTTTGTCCGTCTGATTGCGTTCCGACACGCGCGCAGAGGGCGATGGTAAGAATTGAGCAGACAGCACATTTTCAAGTGATGTGCGCTGGTGGAAGAGAAGCAGTCATGACGTTGGTCATGTCAGTGGTTTAAACAGCGATCAATTGGCGATTTCTTCAGGGCATCACCCGCTATATGTCCCCATAAATTATAGCACCCCTGCCCCCCACTAACCCCACTAACCCCACTAACTAAGCCGCTGTCCCCACGATTTTCCACAAAAGGAGGGGTCGTTTTGAATCACCGAAGCACCAAAAATGAGGGGCATCGGAATGATTGCCGGCCTGCATTGTCCCGGACCGGAAACTCGATTTGACTCTGGCCGATGGGGGAAGAATCTGGGTATGATGGAAGGCCAGAGGGAGTTTAGCCTATTTGACATGTCCTTCTCTGTTTTTCTCTCTCAACATTCCCAGCGTGTTCCTCCTTGAATACCAATCACACTCCCCCAGAAGTACCAGCCAGGACTCTCCTCTGCTTCACCAGGACTCATCTCATAACACTTGTTCGACTCATATCCCACCTAGCAAGCACAGCAAGATGACTGATCAGACCTTCAAACTCAACAATGGCCTCGAAATACCGGCCCTCGGTCTCGGTGAGCAACTCCCCCCAGCCTTCTCCAGCCACATCCATCTAACACACGACCCCAGGCACCTGGCAGGGCGAGCACGACAAGGTCAAGCACGCTGTCTCATACGCTCTCAAGCAGGGCTACAGACTGATCGACGGTGCCTACTGCTATGGCAATGAGGAGGCCGTCGGTGAGGGCATCAAGGAGGCCCTGGCGTCTGGCATCAAGCGCGAGGACATCTTTGTCGTCACCAAGGTCTGGGCCACCTACACCACACGTGTCGAGCTGGGGCTGGAGAAGAGCCTGAAGAACCTCGGACTTGACTATGTCGATCTCTTCCTTGTCGTGCGTCTCACCCACACCATTGCTAGCTGAAGACCGGGACTCCCACTGACGGATCACAGCACTGGCCTCTGTTGATGAACCCCGAAGGAAACGACGACAAGTTCCCCAAGCTCCCCGACGGCAGCAGAGACATCATCCGCACCCACAACCACGTCGACACCTGGAAGCAGATGGAGGCACTGCTGCCCGGCGGCAAGACACGCGCCATCGGCGTCTGTAACTACAGCAAGCGCTATCTCGAGCAGCTCCTCCCGCACGCCAAGGTAGTGCCCGCCGTCAATCAGATCGAGAACCACCCGGCACTGCCCCAGCAGGAGATCGTCGACTTTTGCAAGGAGAAGGGCATTCACATCATGGCCTACAGCCCGCTCGGAAGCACCGGTGGTCCCCTAATGTCTGCCGAGCCCGTGGTCAAGGTTGCCGAGAAACACGGCGTCAAGCCATCGACCGTGCTGCTCAGTTACCACAGTATGTTTCCTCCAGCGTACAAGCTAGAACAGGATATATGCTAACACCCCCCGCCAGTCCCCCGAGGCAGCACGGTGCTCGCCAAGTCTGTCACTCCCGAGCGCATCAAGGAGAACATGAAGCTCATCAAGCTGGACGACGAGGACATGAAGCTGCTCAACGACTACTCGGACGAGCTAACCAAAAACAAGAAGCTCATGCGCTTCGTCTATCCGCCGTTCGGAGTCGACTTTGGCTTCCCCGACAAGTCTTAGACTCGTCTGTCTCTCTCCGGTCCAAGTTCATTTATAACTAGCATAGAGCGATATTATAGACTTATCAACCCCTGATTCTATTTTTATCTAGCCCAAACTCCCCCTTTGCACCACGTCCACATCATTTTACATGTCTACCATGACCTTCAGGACTAGGTTGCCCTGCTCGTCCTTGACTCTTGCAGCCATGTCGAAGGCCTTGGGGATGTTCTCCATGCCGCTGTATCTGTGTGTCAATAGCTTGGTCAGATCCGGCAGCATTGGGTTCTTGCTGGCCAGCAGCTCGATGACCGGGGCGTATGTGTTGGCGTAGCGGAACACTCCTACCAGATCTACCTCTCGGAGCGCAGCAGCGGATATCGGCAGAGTCTGGATCGGGTTGCCCATGCCGATGAGCATAATCTTGCCGCCCGGTGCCGTCGCCTGGTGAGGTGTCAGTACAGTGCATCAACAGGCATGCATGATGAGACAAGACTCACGTATATTGACGCCTGTAAGCACGATTCCACCCCCGTGCACTCAAACACGGCATCGACCTCGCCCACCGTCTGGCCACGGACCGTCGCCGTCTTGACCAGCTCGGCCACCTCCTTTGCAAACTCGAGCTTATCCGCAACTGTCTCGGGGCGCTTCATGGGCACCACAACAGCCGCGTCCGCGAAGCCGTTCTCCACGGCAAACCGCACCCTATCCTCTTGAATATCGGCAATCACCACCGTCTTCGCACCGGCCACCTTACTCATAGCCGCGCACAGCAACCCCACAGCTCCGGCCCCAAATACTAGCACGGTCGCGCCAGCAGGCAGGTTGGCGCGGTCCTGTGCGTGCTTGGCGACGGACAGCGGCTCGACTAACGCTCCCAGGTCGAGTGATACCCCTTGAGGTAACTTGTGACACCAACGCGCTGGGTGAATGATGCTCTCCTGCAACGTGCCCTGCGCGTGCGGCACAGCCTTGGCCGAGCTGCGGAACCGCATCTCGCGGCAGATGTTGTACCGGCCGCGAGCACACAGCTCGCACGCGCCGCAGGGGAGTCCGACCTCCAGAGCGACACTATCGCCCGGTTTTAGGTCAGTGACGCCAGACCCGACGGCCGTCACGACGCCGGCGGACTCGTGGCCCAGCGTGAGGGGTTCGTGCACTATGATGTCGCCGTTGCGGAAGTGATTGAAGTAGTGCAGGTCGGAGCCGCAGAGACCGGTTGCCTTGACTGCTACGAGAACCTCATCTTCTGCGAGGGAGGGGAGGGAGCGGTCCTCGAGGCGGATGTCGCGGGGTCCGTGGAGGACGGAGGCTTTTACACTGGCCATTGAAGTGCCTTATGGGAGTGATTATGACGTATACTTGATTTAATGTAAGTGATCCAAAAATGATGCGAAGGAGAACAATGCTAACATTCAAAGAGTGAAGCGAAGAGAAAGAGAATCACACCAAGTTCACTCCGATATCGACACCTCCTCTAGACTGCCGAGGCCCTCAAGTGAGGCGAGTACCAGACCAAACACCGATGGAATAACAGCACCGAATGAAATACACCCTTTACGCAGTAGTGCGCTGGAAATAGCGTAGCAGCGGGTGATTACAGGGCGAGAGGTGCCACTAACTCCGCCTATTGGTCAATGGCCGACGCCCACAGCCGATCCAGGCCGACCATCGTCATTGTTCGGCAATTGATATTAATTGCTGGGGATCTCATTTGCCGACTGGAGCTCTCACGAGACACTTCACTCAAGCCGTACCTCACTCAGGGAGACATACCTTGCTCAAGGAGACATATCTTGCTAGGTCATATCGTCTGTCATTTGTGACCTTGAACAGAAGATAAAGTCGTCGCAACCATGGCTTCCCTACAGACCATGTTCTCTCTCGAGAACCACACCGCCCTCGTCACTGGCGGCACCCGCGGGATTGGGCAAGCAGTCACCATCGCGCTCGCCGAAGCTGGCGCCGACATTCTCCTCGTCCAGGTAATCAAACTCATGAGTTGGACACTACCCACAACTGACACGAGACAAGAGAGACGAATCATCAACAACAACCCTCGACGCCATCCGAGCCCTCGGCCGCAAAGCCCAAATCTACACCGCAGACCTCTCCTCGCCTGAAAACGTCTCGACACTCGTCCCCCGGATACTTGCAGACGGCCACCAGATCCGCATCCTAGTCAACTGCGCCGGCATTCAGCGCAGACATCCCTGCGAGTCCTTCCCTGACACGGACTTCAACGCCGTCCTGCAGGTCAACCTCAACGCCGTCTTTGCCCTGTGCCGCGACGCGGGTGCACACATGCTCGGGCTGGAGCCGTCACCAGTCACGGGCAGGCGCGGTAGCATCATCAACTTCGCTTCTCTACTGACTTTCCAGGGCGGCCTGACCGTACCGGCCTATGCTGCCTCCAAGGGCGCCGTGGGGCAGCTAACCAAGAGCTTTGCCAACGAGTGGACGAGTAAAGGGATCAATGTCAATGCAATCGCGCCGGGGTATATTGCCACGGATATGAATGCTGCGCTACTCGCTGATCCGGACAGGCTGGCGAGCATCAGCGCGAGAATCCCGGCCGGCAGGTGGGGCACCGCCGAAGACTTCAAGGGATCGGCCGTGTATCTCGCCAGTCGGGCGGGGGCGTATGTCAGTGGGCATATCCTGGTTGTGGACGGTGGTTGGATGGGGAGGTAACGTTGAGCAGGGTCTATTGTTTGCAGAGTCGCTGTTATTCTTATATCTACCCACTTACACCATCACAAAGCTCTTACTCTACAACTTGCACCATCACCACACTCTCATTCCTTTCCTGCTACCGCCTGCTTCATCACCGCCTCCATCCACGGGTACACAGATCCGTTGGCAGCAGGATATCCCATGTGCAGAGCTCCGGGAAAGAAGCTGGAAAGGTCAGCATTGGCATCTTGCCAACTCTGACAAAGTCTACACTTACCGAGCCTCCTTGGGCGAGCCGTGCTCAAACAACATCATCGAGTCCTCGATCGGCATCAGTCCGTCCAGTATTCCCTATCTCTGTCAGCAACGTGGTGCCACATCCACCGCCCAAGCACTTACATTGACCAGCAAAAGCCGTGTAGAGGGCTTCTCCAGTATCCCGTTCTCCAACAACGAGAACTTCTTCTGCACATTGGCCTTGTACTCCTCAACGGTGCGGAAGCCGTGCTTTAGCGCCATGGCCGGAGTCAGCCTGCGGCCACATTAGCACCTCTCGCTCTCTGCCTCTCTTCCAGACCACTCAAGGTCCCCCATCAAAGGATAATACAACTCACTGAAACGGATACTCGTGCCCATCCGCCCGCTCAAGCCACTCCCGGTCAAAGAAATGGTGACACCCCGCCCCCTGCGCCACCACCCCAACCAGCCTCGCGACGTGCGTGTGCGCGATTCGTATCGCATAGTACCCGCCGCTGCTCAACCCCCAGACCATCACCCTCTCCATGTCAAATCTTCCATCCCGCTCCATCCACCCCAGCAGACTGTCCCACAGCCGCTCTGGCGCCACCGGGTCCGCCGGGTCGGCGGGACAGTCGGCCGTGCCGGGGATCTCGACCACGACGCTCGCCCACCCACGGGCCAGAAACTCGTCACACCGCACCGTGTTGTCGGGCCGGTAGCCGTCCAGACCCGTGAACAGGATCACCACCCCGTGTTTCTGCTTGGCAGCTGGGGTAGAAGAAGGCGTGCGGACATACACGGGGATATGGCTCCCCTCGCCGCCGGCGGCTTTGATGTAGGGCACCATGACCTCCTGCAGGGGGCGCCGCCACGTAGCCCCGGCCTTGGCGTAGGCCTGTTTCTGGGCCGTCCAGGCGCGCCACTTGGTCTCGTCGTTGACGGTGGGGCGGGACGTGATGTAGGGGAAGCGGGCGATGCGGTAGACGGCGCAGGCGCGGAGGTAGATGTCTGACGCGGATTTGGGCGAGCCCGAGGTGAGCTGTGAGTCGGCCTCGGCGACGAGCTTGTTGGCGGCGCGGATGAAGGCTGAGGTGTAGGCTTGGGAGGTGCCGTCGTTGATGTCGTTCTGGGGGAGGGAGTTTAGCATACAGCCTAATACGGGGGGTAGTACGGAGGACAGCAAGGGAAAGGATAGAGGATAGAACAGAAAAGGCTGCAAACCTCGATCAAAAAGTTAAAGATGGGCTCAAAGTCCTCGTACTTCCCGTCGTGGAAGGGGTAGACGCTCTTGCTGCATGGGAACTTCCACTTGGTTTCCCAGAGTGCCTTGATGCCGTCGTGGTGAGGCATCCTGCGCTCGAAGAATTCCTGCCCCATGATCCATTGCCGTCCTGGCACCGTGGCCGAGAGGCTTCCCCCTACTGTGGGGTGCTTGGGTGGCAGTGTGGTTGTGTCTTTCTTCTCTTGAGTCTGCATAGAAGAAGATACGGACGTGGAGGAGTCCGCTGCTGTATCGGCGTGGGGAGACATATCCAAGTAGTTGCCTTGTAGCTTTATAACAGACAATTGAATGATCCTATGAGAGTTGTCCGCCCGGAAGGATGGTCTATGTATGCCCCTAATACTTATTTCAGGGCACTTGGCCGTGCTCGACCAGGAGAGCTTGCAAGCAGCAGACCACGCACTATGTATACTCTCCGCTGGCACATTACGCAGCTCAGAAGTGGTTCCTAAGTCCGAGACTCCATCATCCCAAGTCAGCTACCCCATTGGCAGGTCGCTGGAATTGGTCCCCGTGCTCCGAGGTTGCGCAGATGTGGTGTTGGGGATCTCCGGGTCGCTTGTCCGAGAGGGGCGCTGGGCCCCGGACACGTAACTTTAAATTGTACAGATTGTGCGGATGAAGCAGATGAGGGATGATACTGCACAGAGTGTCATCCCAAGTAACAGGTAGCTTGGAAGACGGTCCCTTGTGGATAATGGCAAATGCCGTAAGGAGTTGGCTCGTGAGGGCAGTCGAGGCAGGACCAACCTGTGGTGGACACTGGATGTGTTATGTAGCTATTTAATCTAGACAGCGACTCTTGAAAAGCAAAATATATCTATTGGTGTCCCGATTCCTGTTGATACATATGGCTCGCTGCGACTGCTTCTGTTTCGTCCACTTTGGCCCTTGGCCGTAGGTAAACGCACGGTCGATATCGTCCTCAAGCGACTTCGTGGGTGCTCCCGTCTAATTGAGTGTACTCCCCAAGAACGCCATTCCATCCACAGCTCCTTCACTGCGGTACCAGACCGCGGTTACTTCTCCACGCTATGCCAGCCGCTCAAATATGTGCTTCGGTTTCTGTGTCCACAATACCAATCAGCCTCGGCTCGGGACACGTATACTGGCAATGGCGGGGTCTTGGACAGTCGATTGTTTGATGCCAAAGAGGTATATGGAATTGAATCATGGTGATTTACTCTTCGGTGCGTCGTAGTAGTGCGCCATCTCAAGCCCAGCACGACGGAAGCCGCACTTGACGTAGAAGCCCTCGTTGGCGTCGCTGCAGTCGAGGATGCTCTTGTAGCAGCCGACCTTGGCCGCGATGTAGTCGAGGGCTTGGATGATGCGCAGCCCAAGCTTCTTGCCTTGTTGGTCCTTCGCGACCGCGATGTCTTCGATGTGGCCGACTACTCCTAGGTTGTGGATGCTGTGGACAACGGACAGTGTGAGTCAGTCAATGTCTTTGAGCTCAATTGAGTTGAGAGAGACTGAAAGGGGGTTTGAGGGTCTCAGGGCAGCAGCTTACAACTTGCGCTCGACAATCAACGAACCACAGCCGACAACCTTGCTCTTGTCGTCCTCTACAACCAGGATATAGTAACTACCGTCGCGCTGTGTGAACCAATCGTACTGGTCCTGCCATTGTTGCTCACTGATCTCGCCGACAGTCGTGAGCACCCTCAGGCAGTCGAGGAAACCGCTGTCGTAGTCTGTCCTCCTGAGCGATCGGATCTTGTAGCCTTGCGGGAGGGCTTCTGAGACCGCTGGCGAGAGGAGATCCTCTGAGAATAGGCTTTGAGTTGCCATTGTGTGTCAAATTGTGTGTTGTGTAAGTCTCTATAGCTTGCCAGCCAGTCGTCTTGTTGTGAGAGTAGGGAAAAAGAGTGACGTTGCTGAATCAAGGCTTTCCCAGCCGACAATGGCGACGCAAGCGGGCGACTGTGGGGGTGAATACGAAGAGCTGTCTTACACGTTTCCGGACATTTTTGTTGACGACCCTGGACGCACCTCGATGGTTGGCGGGGTACATTCCGTGAGGCGCTAGCGGCATTAGCCGAGACTCGAAACGGCGCTAGTCCTCTCAGGCCCTGAATGAAGCTCTGGGGGAAGATTTTCGAGATGTCAAGTCGAGATATAAATCCCTGGTTTATCACCAAATACGTATCAGTATAGCGATGACGGGGCCAACGATTGAATTACACTGGTGGTGTCTCGACCCCTGACTTGATATGCCTGTTTTAACTTCCACGCGTTATGTCCCCCTGCCACTAACAACACTCCTCCAGGACCGCAGTTACATCTCCGCTGGCACATAAGACTACCCCGGAGAGTGACAGTAGAGAATTCTAAGGCCATTACAATGGAACGGTCAAAGACGAGGCAGGTCACTGGACTCCATGGGGCACTCCTGCCTTTGGTGTGTGAAGACCAGTCCTCAGAGCCACCTCAAGTACCTTGGTACCTACAAGGGCTATCACAGAGACCCTGGAAGCGCTCCTTCCGTTAAATCTATCACTCGTGAGCCAAAGACGGCAGTGCTCCTCGTCCTCGGAAACTCGGGTCTTCCAGGCTGCCCTTGATGGCGCGCATCTCGTCTTCGAGCTCCTGGGGCGAACAGTTGTGCTTCGCCGTCTCAAAGTCCACCAAGACCACATCGAGCCCATCCCGTACGAGAAAGTTGTATTTGTTGATATCCCCAAACCTGATTCCCAGCTCATGTAAACGCCCCAGCGCCTTCTTGCAACTCTGGATGTCTCCTGGCCCGGCTGCCCTCGCACCTCGCACCCACTCAACAACGAAGCCAACCACGCGCCCGTCTTTGCCTTCGGCAAGATGGCCCAAAAACTTGGGGCCGATACCGCCACCATTGATCCGTTGATATGCAGTCGTCTCAACCTCCATAGAAGTGACTTCCCAAGGCCAAACGGCAAGTTTGATAAGCACCGGTTCGCCGTCGTTGAGTTCGGGATGCGTTGCAGTGTGGACTCGTTGTTTCACTCGGTCTTGTCGCGTGAAATCCAACTCGTTCAGCTTCACGGGATGCCAAAGATTCTCCACCCCGGCATGCTGCACTGTCTCCGTCTTGACGAAGGCCACTTTCCCTGTTTTGGGGTCCTTGGCCACATGGCGTTTGTTCCAGTCCCCATTCGGAAAGTGTGGGAGAAGCTCGCCAAGCAGGATGGGCCCGAAGGTGCGGTTATCCTCATCCCCGCGAAACGTTCCTGGCGCTGTGGTCACGTATTTGACGTATCGACCGTCGACAAGGAAGCGGTAATCGCTGTCGTCCATGTCGTCTGCGTCGACGAGGCACGCGAGGAGCCGGACGTTGGCATTCTTTGGGTTGGAAAGGCTCATGGCAGATAGCGACACTGAGACTGTAGACAACAGGAGAACTGAGACTATTGCGTGCTTTGTTGAGACCAACTTTGTCGATACTGGTGTAAATGACTGATCAGGGCGAAAGGAGTGACAATGGGAACCCTCTCTTAGCAAGCTCAGACCCCTCAGCTAGGCTCACCCCGTCTTGCTTGGGACGACTGGCTGCTCTCATCGGCAAGCATGTCGATACTGAACAGACGCGTCACACAACCTTGCGGCGTGCTAACGCGAGGAGAGTTGTCGGGCCAGTAAGCAGAGAGTTTGATGGGCGCGTGCGAATCCGAGTGCATTACGGCAATTTTGCTATTAGCTGACAACTAAGTCCTTGCGAAGGAAAAGGGGGAGCTCGAAATGCTCAAGGTGATGCGACGAGTTGCCTATCAAAGTATTGATCGAGAACTGCGTGACAAGATGCTGGAGGAGACTCAGAAGAATAACGAGCTGGGGTTGCAGAGTAGAAAGTCCCCGTGTCACCGTGAGGCACGGTCCGGGCGCGAACCCACGTGACGAGATTTGGAGCAACCAGAAGTCCTTTCAGCTCTGATGGAGCTGATATTGAAAGGGGCAGTCTCCTTACTGTGATAGGGAGGACTTATTTATTTAATCCAATAGAAGTGTGGGCGGTTGAGAAGGTTGGGCCGCTCTGCCGTGAACAGCGAGATGATGGCGGCGGCGGCGGCGGAACCTGAGATCGTGGTCGAAGCACCCGACCAACCCGCTTCACTGAAGCGACCAAGTCGTGCCACGAAACCGAGCTCGAAAGTTCGTGAGGCCAT